>OZ026626.1:22429887-22622387 GCA_964020975.1 Hermodice carunculata
ATGGAGAGTAAGGAGTTCGGACTGGCGGAATAAGGTAATAACTACTAGCAAGTGGTTCTAGACGAAACGACACGAATACAATTGACAAAAGCATACTGATGTACAAGAATTGTGACGGGATGGATGATGGTTGATTTAAATTAAGTAAAGTTACCAAGTGACGTTAGGAGTAAGGTCAAGTTCTCCTGGCCTTAAATCATTTGCATTGTCCGAAGCCATTGGGCATTGAACCAAGTTTACTTAAATGGACATATTAAGATTCAGACATCTTGCCTGTGCCACTTCAAAGCAATGCACACACAGTTTCAGAGACGCACATCGGAATTTGTATAGAGTGTTGTCAGAAATTCACAAAAACTCACTGAAGCGTGAACTAGCTACCAGATATGGTTGGGACCCACTCAAGGTCGCCCCCCCCCTCCCTCCCCAATTGAACAGACTATGTTGAAGGGCATTGCAGAAAGCCAGGTTATAATAACGTTTATGTACTTTTTCATATTCTCTTACTGATCATTATGAAATTTAAAAGCTTTTTAAATTTTGAAAATATGCTCCATGCCACCAAGTCAACCAATACCTATCATTTTGCAAACTTCGAAGAAAACCTACGCAGACAGAATGACCAAAATGATTCAAAACTCACTAACTGTGAAGAGAAAAGGTATCACAAAACAAATTAAGGTATGGAGATAAGTGGACATTTTCCCGAGCCATTTTCGCAAACAATCACAAAGTAAACATGAGTTGTGAAAAAAGTGGAAATCTGCTAGAGCGTATTCAAAAGTATGTCCGCAAGAAAAGTAATGAATGTGTCTCATTTTTCATTTAGAAAATCATGTAAACGGGAACTTTCTACAGACAACAAACGCACTATGAACAGCGGAGATAAAATGTTGTAGGTCAAGACCATTCCAAGTTCACTATTAAATCACACACACACACACACACGCACACACACACACGCACACACACACACATACACACACTATTTTTCTGCCCAAGCACTCAGCATAAGGTATTGCATGAAAGGTGTACCCTTTGAACCAATATTTTATACCTGAATTCAGCATGGACAGAAGCTTGCTTTGATTGCAACGTTGAATTTCGATGATAATTATCACTTCCACTAATTTCATTAGTAATCGGTGTCTGTAATTACTCTTTTCACAAACCATGCGTAGTATCATTAAAATTTAATGATACCTAGAGTTCTAAAGACAGTTTACCAAGATGTTAGAACACTTTAAATGTATTACAAAGCAGGTTAGCCATGCTGATGATATTTCTGTATGAAACCAGAAGAACTTGCATGTCATAAACATCATTTGATTTCTGGTGGGAGCTTAACACCCGGATGTACTGTAAAAGTAATTATAAAGTGTACAAGACCAGGATTTAACTCAAGCATTCATGCGTACCAGATCTCTCAAAGCAAGTAAGAAGCCTCCAAATGGTAAAGCGACTTCACTTATCAGAGCAGATTACTTAGCATGGGTAAACGCAAGGGAATTGAATACAAATGTTATATTCACCCGAACTTGCCTTTGAAGTACTGGGATAAAAATTTTACGTATGTTCAAGCATGCGGAAAACATCACGATTACACGAACAGCGTCATCGTTGAAAGAAACCTTAATGTCCCATCCATGGGTGAGGGGTTTGGGGTATGTTTTTTGTTTTGTTTTTGTTTTATTGTATTATTTTCATGTTTGGTTATTATCTTTTATACATTTCGGTTGTGCGTTACAGATAATACCCGTTAATCATGGTACCTTTCTATTGAAAATTCTGAATGAATAAAAGAGTACGTATAATTTTAAACCAGAGATATGGTCTTCTAAACAGAGGTTATGACATAGGTCAACAGCGTCTTTGCTTGTTTGGCATGCGGAATTCAATTTTTCTGCACTAAGTGAAATCACCATTATGAATCTTTATTAGCTGCACCTTCAATACACAGAAAAGGTATTTTGCCAAATACAACACATTACATGCACAATACACACAATCCAACCTTACAAAAAGACACCAAAGAATATACAATGATGTTTAAATAAATACATTACCTACATTCGTAAGGATCCCTTTACTGCAACAGTCTCATTTGTATAATTTATCATAAGTGATGCAAAACTCAAAATCTTCACATTGCATCAAAAATATAAATTTTTCTTCCGGACTCAAATTCTCAAAATCTACAAAAATTTCGGACATTCCTTGCAATACGTTTTTTTCTCGGGTTAAAAAATTTGTCACAAACTATCACATAATGAAACTCATCCTCAATAATCTTACAGTAATCACATGTTCTTTCCTCAATAGGTGTTGTCACTTCGAAGTCTGCCTAATTCAATATGTAAATTATGTGCACTAGATCGGAAGCGTGTATTTTTTTTTCTGTAGCTAAAATCCTTGAATATAAGTAAGTATGATTCAATTTTGAATTTCGTTTTGAATTTAACGTATGTTCGTAATTTCTTGTCGGGTAACGATTGCATGTTCATGGTATTTTGCCACTGTGCCAAAACTCTTTCTTTTAATAGACAATTTATAATTCCAAGAGAAAAATTTAAAAAATCGTCGCTACCGTGATGCCAAATATCCTGACATCCGATTATCGTAAAAATATCTTTCAGTAAGGCTATCCAATGTCATTTACTGGGTGACATGTCATAATTACACCGATAAACATCATGTAACAAACTCTCGGGGTTAACATTCTCCATTCGATACCATTTTTTACAGACATGTATCAAAACCTCTAAATTTTGGATATTTTCCTATTTTACTTGATACAGCGATATTACACGCTTTCGTGTTGACACCCAAAATATATTTTAAGTAATTTACAATGACTTTATGAAACTCTACTTTGACGTACAACTTTATATCATCAGGTGAGATACACTTAGACGGAGGGATAAGACAGGCACCCCATATTTCACAACCGTATGGAAATATTGGTGTGATGAGTTTGTCGAAGCGACGAAATATAATCTTACATCAGTCTGTACACTATACATAATTCTTTTTAGCCTTCCGAGAGCCTATTTTGCTTTACTACATAATTGCTTTATAGCACCAATGAAATTGCCATTCGAGCTAATTTCTATTCCTAAATAAGTATACTTGTTAACAATCTCCAGCACTTGGTTTCCAACATTAAACTGTTTACAAATGTTTCTAGCAGACTTATTAGATATGATCACCTTAGACTTTTCTTCATTTATACTTAGATTCCAATTTTTACAATATTCTTTCAATCTACTTAAACAACACTGTAAACCATTTTCACTTTCCGAAATAAGAACTAAATAATCTGCAGATAGCAAACAGCTGAATTTTTCTTTGTACAAAGTGACTGGACAACATTCCTCGGTAAATATATTAGGTAAGTCATTAAGGTATAAGTTGAACCAAGTTGGGCTTAAAACACTACCTTGTTTAACGCCATGTTTCAAATATATATTCTTAGACAGTCCCGACTGGAGTTTACGATAATTCATTATACTCATGTAACGTTTTTTCGGGTAAACCTGGAAAAGTTCCGTATGACGGGTAAAAAATAAAAACAATGTGTACGGCTTGTAAAATGCCATTTTAAAACCAGCTGTGGTGGTAAGTCGAGCAAAATTTGCAAATAAATCACAAAAAGCTAACAAATATGCTAGTGGTTGGGAACGTTTTTTTTATTTGTTTGTTTTGATTTTTGGGTCTGGTTTGTTTGTTTCTTTACTATCATTATAATATATATATATATATATATATATATATATATATATATATATATATATATATATATATATATATATATATATATATGTCATACCTGAAAAAAACACAGTATTCCAAACCTGTATATTAAAATGGGGTGACCATGAAAGCCATCAAAGTAGTGGTACATAAATAAATCAACACCCATTTGCACGTTACCGGGCCGCAAGACTATGTTGTAAACGAAAATATTCGATTATACGGTACTAATTTTCACGGGTTTCCTAATTGCAAGCCAATTTGACATACTAAGTACGTTACCCCATGTATCCCTGAGTCATTCTCGATAACATAAATTAGCAGTTTTTGTGATTAATGTGCATCTTAATAAATGTGTACTGCTCAACTCCCACTAGTGTATGGATACTTTAAAGTAAAAGCAGTCATTGCTCGTCTTTCTAAGCACTTATATTCAAAAGTTTAATTATGTTCACCCCCATTTCCCTTCTCTAACCATCCAAATGTGCATTTATCATATGTTGTGTATGAACTGTGTTAATGTCAGTCTGTTGAACAACAAACCCACACACACACACACACACATACATATATATATACATACATACATACATACATACATATATATATCGATGATAATATAAATTTTTATGATAATGACATCTTGTAGCACGTTTAAAGCAGTGAAGTAATAAAGGAACGTCGTAGTATGCCTCTATGCTAATTTGGCCTAATATCACGTCAACAACAGAAAATAACATAAAAATTATTCTGTATTGCACTGAACTTTATTTCAACATGTATGCGTAATGGAGCCTGACAATATATTTAAATGCTGAAACTGTGTGAAATGCACAAAATACTTTAATACATATATATATATAGTCGTCTTTTTCGGGTTTCGGGTAGGGTTTCGCCCATTGCAAATAGTATTACATTATATGCCCAAATGCGAATGTTATTCATATTAAACATATAAAAACTGATCTGCCTACTCCGATCTTTCCAACAAGTTATTCTTTTTTGTTCGTTAACACGAAAATTCAGGGACAATTGTCACGAAAATGAGCACCAAAGTAACGTCATTTTTTACATTTTGCTTCAACAGGATAGGCATTTACTCATAATAAGCTTACTGTATGCCGTGTATTTCACATCAATTGCATGTCAGTGCTATTTGTGACATGTGTTGAAGCTACTTAATGTTGTTTGCGGTTTCCAATATTGATTTTCAGGCTTTCGCGAATTTATTTTTCTTTCTTTTTTCTTGTGTTACATTTTCCGATTTGCTTGGCTAGCACAAATATGGATCTCGTTACAGAGAAAACCATGTTCAGCTTTAGAGTGCATGGGAACCCTCCTTCGGCACGATTCATAACACCTTCGATACCTCAGATAAGGAATATCCATGCTGGATGCTACATGGCCAGAAATTTTATGAAATGTCATATTGAATTGTCTCATTGACGAAAATGTCCATACTTAGAACTGACCAACTTACATGCAAAGGTCAGAGTGAACTTAATCTTGTGGGTGTATCGTATGCATTGTTTGCTTGTAGTACTTTTTGCAATCTTTTTCAGAAAAAAAGTATGGTAATGAAATCCACAGGGGTAAACAGTTGTAAGTATTTGAGAGATGAATTTAAAGACATTATGTTCAATAATGTTTTTGCTTTTAACATGTGTCATTAATGTAACACCAAAACAATAATAAACGCAAAAATTAATCGAGGATGATGGCTGTGCGTTATTCTTATCCATTTCCAAGGAAAAAACGAACCACAGAAAGCATGGCGCGCCAGAAAGATCCGAAAAGAATGTGGGTGATAACACAAGAACCTGACAGGTAGTGCGGCCAACATTACAGCCATTGTACATTATTTACCAAGGGGACTATAAACTAGTTGAATCACTTATTTTCAAAAGCTATAGGCAATAGAATGAAAGATGTGGTGGTCTATAAATTAACGAATACTACACAGTATAGAAGGCTCAGTACCTGCAGTGTGGTCATTACATGCTTACAAAATAAAAACATTTTCAATACAGGAGCAACCAGTACACACAAGGGCATTGGTTTCGTTCTGCCGTACCAGAAATGATTTTGAGGAGCACCATAAATCGGCCTGGCGAGAATGTCCTAAGGAGTCAAAGCCGGTTTGATTGACTGTACTCGGAAGAATAAATATTGGTGGCTCACCGTCATACAGTTTCTTAATAGTTAATCGTTCGCATTCTATTGCGTCTCTTAAATATAAAGGTATGCATGTTTCCGATGGCCTGTCCAAAGCCGAAAACTTGAACTTAATTTTTTTTTTCGACACTGTAATGGTGAGTCTTCAACAGCTACTTTGCCGGGATTCACTGACTCATTCGACAACATGCTTGATTCTTTAACCATAACGGAGGCAGTGATTCTCTAAACGCCCCTTACTTAGGACAACACTAAAGCCTCTGGACGCGACAGCACGAGTACCAAACCTTTGTAAATAGCTGTTCCAGCCATTGCCCTTCAACTAACCAGAAAGAATTCCCACATATTTGAAGAACAAAGTGAAAAAAATTATCTACTCTGGACAAAAATGGTCCTGAAAATGTGTGTTATAATTATAGGTCTGTCTTTTTATCTATCTCTGTTGGCAACATTTTTGAAAGAAAAAGTAGTGCTCGAACATGTATTTCATTTTTTACGTGATAACCTGGCCATATTTGCTTACCAGTCCGGCCTCACATTCGACCTTAGGCAACTTTTATTTCTACCGCATGACATGTCCTGCCGTTGACAATCAGACAGAAGTTCGTGTTGCATTTGGATAATTCAAAACCATTCGATATTTTGAATCTGAACTGCTGTACAAACTCAGGAAAAATTGTATATCGGGAATTTTTTAGAGTCATTTTTCTATTGTCTGTGTAATAGTTATCAACGTGTCGTTTTAAGGGGCCAGACATCTAGTTAGGGTAAGATTTGTGCAGAAGTTCCTCAAAGGAAGTGTTTCAGGGCCACCTATATTTCTAATATATGTTCACAAATTGTTGTTTTTGTTAAATGTAAGATTACATTTTTTGCAGATTATTCTTGTTTTTACTTAGATATTCATTACCCAGTCACCGTACTTGATACCTAAATCCCGAGTTTCCCAATGTTAGGCAGCGGTGTGATGACTGGTTGGTTACATTGATGTTTTAGAAACAGTTTCT
The DNA here is from genome assembly GCA_964020975.1 of Hermodice carunculata. Classification (NCBI taxonomy): domain Eukaryota; kingdom Metazoa; phylum Annelida; class Polychaeta; order Eunicida; family Amphinomidae; genus Hermodice; species Hermodice carunculata. The sequence goes on from OZ026626.1 coordinate 22,436,823, forward strand.
ATGACTACTTCCTGCAAGGCAAATCCGCCTAGCCACCCTTCCATTCATCTTCAAGAACATGTGTCATAAGATTTCAACACAATAGACATCTACATCTTAGGTTACGTTACGTTCTGATTAAAGATCGGCTGATGATATCAATAAAATTTCAAATGTATTTGCAAATATTGTTAAGATTACCAAAAGTTCAAAGTTTACTTTAGATAGAGCAACTTTTCTTTTGTCAGGCATTTTCTCATATAGCAGTCAATTATGGAGTAGCTGTACACTAACACAGGAATCAACATTGGAAAGTGTCTAACTTGAGGCTGTCGTGTTGTCAGAGATGCAATGCGTGGAGCTAGTAATGCCGAATTATACGAGGTTCCCGGATGAAAAACTTGAGCTAAACGGTGCGAAATGTCTTAACTCACTTTTATGTATTAATTTGTGAAAAATGTAGCTCCAGCTTTACTCAAATTGATTCCTTGTAGCCCTGCACCGGATACTGTAACCTACAATACCCGTCAACCTGGACCTCCCGCACTTCAGGGCTTACACGGTGCTCTGCCATTGAATTTCGTTTGATTCAACATTAGCTTTAGACTGTGGAATGAGCGACCTTTTGATATTTGCAATTTCCCTTCAATTTCAGGTTTTAAAATACATCAGCCAATCGTCCGACCTATACCTTTCCAGAATTGTACCGTTTCGGTTGTATTTTTTTTTTGCTGTTCAACACTGTCGTTTACGTTTGGGCACCAGGCAGTCAAATTCTAATTTATACAAATTTGGTGTGAAGTACACACATCACGCTCTCGGATCTTCTGAGTACACATGGCAATATTTTTCTTGTTCGTTTCATGCAATCCCTAGCCAAATGTACATGATGAAATTCTTCACTATACCCCATTCACTCTACAAACTGTATTTTATAGTTTTACAAACTGCTCATTATTTGAAAACATTTTTATTCAGCAGTTCGCGATTTTATTGTTCAAAGTGGACGTTTTAAACGCACAGTTATTTGTTAAGATGTGTGATACAAATACAAATTCGATTTCTGAATCTGTTATACAAGTTGTTTCCATCATGCGTATTTACACTCTTAATTGATATGTACCACGAGAATTTCCAAGTTTGGCTCTGAAGTACTCAGCATCTTGGTGGACCTGCCTGGAACTACCCCGGCTCTGTCTGTGTTGTCTGTGTTTGTTTTCTTTTATTTGTTTCTGCGTGCCCTGTTTCCTCCTGTGTTTTTTCTTCCCCTGTGAGAGAGATCCATGTAGGGCCAAGCCGACTTTCCCAATCGTTTCATCAACTTTCGAATGGTTTTATATGGTGTACGTTTGCTTAATGAAATACGTTTAAACCAACCTGTAGCACCACATACCTCAGTTTGTATGTAACGCTGACATATGGCGAAATTTCAGTGTGGAATTTAGATTGTTCAATAATATACAGGGGGCATGAAAAGAAGTAGCCCCATAAATCTTTAACAGCTAACTCACATGAGCATTGTGATGTGTCCCTGACGTTGATTTTAAGTGGATCAGAACTTAATTAGATATTGCTTGAATAACATTATCTATAGTGAATAACAGGCAATCGGCTGCCATATTTGCACAATTCAGGAAATCGCATAGGTCTTACAGCTAATTGACATATTTTCGACCAAAATATTTTAAGATGTCCGTGTTACAGATATTTATGTTAAATACATTCCACCCGTAACTGTACAGGGGAAGAAAGATTTATCGTGAAAATCGATCGCTCATTTATTCAGAAAAATTTTCATTTAGGTTTTTCTATTTTTTAAGAGGCGAAAACGCTGTCGTGCTCCTGTTTTTGAAAGATAACATTTATTATGTGGTTAACTATGTTCATAGTTAACATTTGATACACTAGCCGCATATTTATCATGCAAAACTCAGGTAATGGCAGCGAGAGTTTGCCTTTCTGATCCCAATTGATAACGTAAGACTCTGACGTCACTATGCTCTATTTCATTATTAATCGTCGAGGGCATTGGCATAGAAATTTAAACAGTTTTGAAAAGATGGACTTAGAAGAAGAGCCGTCACGTCTGCAGTCTAACATTGGGCAAATGCAGGGTCTGCCAGGAGAGACATAAGCATTTAAGCCCGCGAGACCTGACAACGATTTATCTGTATGCAACTTTTCCCCAAAACAACTAAATCAAATGTCCTGGTTTCGTAAATGTGACCTGTTTCTCTTCTCATGAAAAATTAGATACGCAATCAGTCAACTCCTTTCAACGCTGCACCCCGACACCTCACAGTGCGAGGAAAGGAGTTCATTTAACTTTACAAAATGATCCTGAAAAATGGAATATGCCAACTAGTGGCAAGATAGAGATTGTTTCACTTCATATTCCAACAAAAATGTACGATCGATTAACTCATCCACCGACAACCACAATCAATGCCATTCTAACGAGTTGAAGCAGACAATAGATCTATCTATCTATCTATCTATCTATCTATCTATCTATCTATCTATCTATCTATCTATCTATCTATCTATCTATCTATCTATCTATCTATCTATCTATCTATCTATCTATCTATCTATCTATCGATCGATCGATCGATCTATCTATCTATCTATCTTACTATTTGTCTATACGTCTGTCCGCTGGTCTGTCTCTCCGTCTGTCTGTATGTCTGTCTATCTGTCTATCTGTCTATGTATTTATGAAAAAAAAGAAGGACAATCCTTCAATTATACCATTGTACTGCAAAAGTGACGGTATCAACAGGACATCAATCTGACATAGCAGTCTGGAAATTTGTGTCCCCTTGAGAACGAACAGCTGAAATGGGAACAGCATGTTGCACTTTATTGATTGTTTGCGCTTAAATGTAATGTGACAATAATATATCGCAGCATGGAAAGCCGGCTTTGGGTGTCTACGTCAGAGGTGACCTTGATTTTGTTCCTTACTTTTTCCTAACCCGATATTCAGTTATCATTGATATAGTGCAATGTATATCGCCCATGAGCCATGCTTTAATCGGTAGTGATGTATCGATATATGGTTCCAAGGTTTCCTTACCAAAATGCTGATAATAGCCAATGGCCTAATGTTGGCCCTCGCCCACTATGTGTCCTCAAACATCCCCAAATATCAAAGGCTAGTGGTAGGCCTCGGTTTCAGATGAAAATCAATTCATGCCGTTGCAATAAGATGACCAGGGAGCCCAGCCGTATAGATAATGTATAATGTCAAGCCATTTCATATACGCATCCACTTGGAAGTTACATGTTGAACCGACTGGTAGCTGGAACTTCCAATGCTGTCTCGAAAAGTTACTTAACTGGGCTGTTTTTCGCTAGAATATACACATGTTGGTATTTGAATGAAAGTTCTTTTTACGCTTTTCGAGAAATAAGAGTCTGGGATCATTATCAGGGCAATTCAGATGAACAAGAATCTTGTTATTATTAGCGGTGCAAGAGGTATCCAATAGGACAGATGTTTTAAAGAACCATGAGATCAGGGATTATCATATCCTGAAAGTGTCAAAAAGTTTGAATTTCAGACTCGATTTTAGTGTCCACACAGGCAATAGCTGATCTCACTATCGCCTTACTACGTCTTTTTCAGTATGATCATCAGCTGCATTAAATGGCGAGACGATATTCTTAGATGTACGAATCTCTGTATCAAAAATAGGAGAGAAAAAAATAAATTAATTACAGATATGAAATTACGAATTGATTTCTTTCTTTAGTATCACATAATAGCTAATTTTATATGCACCAAAAGATTTGCCTGCGGGGAGCTTCTCACATGAGATTGAAATATTTATCCAATAGATCCTGAAAGAATCGATAGGAGCTGAGGATGCGTGTTTCATAATGACGTTAAGACATGGTGCTGCACCTGGAAAACTATAAAGGTTCAACATATATTAAGCTATATGGTAACAGTGGGCCACACAGACCATTGAAACTCTTACGCTAATATTAAGTCCCTAGCTACTTATCATGTCTGTGACATGTGAATGATGATCGCAACATCGCGTGTGCCAGTACCGAGGAACAATGAATCCTCATGGACGCATAGATGCCGCTACAATTACTTATAAGTATTTCTCAGCAATCGGGGGAAAACTGCTGTCTGTAAATCAACTCAGGGGATCGCAATATACTTTTTAGGCTGGAGAGAACTAAACAAGAAGCAGATGCGACTTCATAAAACAGTGAACTTCATTCGCATTGCGAATGAATTTCAGGCATGAATTACGGCAAAAGAAGGAAACTAGCTCAGGCGAGGCGTGATTTTGTTTCTTTGCTGGACTAAAGGTGAGGAAGTTCCTTCAATACATATGAGTCTTATCTACAAAAGAAACTCTATAGCTTTTGTCGAGATGTTGTTTCAGAAGTTAAAATGGGTTTCTTGAATGTCATGACAATTTTTTCAACAGCTTAAACTTTTATAAAGATAAGTTGTACGAATGCTGCCTTCTTACAAACGAACATTTGAGTGTCATTTACAAGTGCGATTCGTGAACATACTACACATAAAGTGACAAGCAAATTGATTATGTTATTGCTTATATTATTTGTTCGTTCGTTTTTTGTTTGTTTGATCACTTATTCATGCATTTTACTTTTTTATTTAATTTGGCTACTTGCAACAAAAATTGTGTTCAATGTATTCTGGTGAAAATAAGTTTTGCATTATTCGATGCAAAGTTTTCCAAGCTCCACAATTATATCCCTTAATTATAGGGTTAAGATTTATGCAAATGTTCACCTTACAAGACCGGTCGATTAATTTGACCTGAGTTAGTTTCAAAACGTTTGGATGTTTGTATAAATTACAGAGACCACTGTCTAATGAATGTGGGGCTATTGATCTCTTTTCTTCGACAGAGACCTAATGAGATTTATCGACAAAATTTGCTTTGCCGTTAAAATTAAAAAAAAAAAAAAAAAGTCGACCAAGACGTAACTGGTGGCTTTTCCTTAGCAACGTGACAGCGCTACACAACGAAGCAGGCTTCTGGACATGTCCCTGCAAAGGCCTGTGAATATTTTCTTCTATAACACTTGGACCAAATGGTTGGCTATTGGTACAATACGCATGTTCGACCGGTTGAACTGCACATAGTTCAATGATCCGTTGCATGATTATAACCTGTTTGGGACACATAAAATTGCACGAGTTTACTGATGGCAAGATGGTCATTTTTATAATTGTGTATGAATATGAATAAATTTTATTAACTGCATCAAATTACAAATATGATATTATGTTAATACAACACATATAAATAGAAGACACAAGTTACAAGAACACAACCCCCCCCCCAAAAAAAAAAACTCATATCACACAATATACCCACAAATCACATTACACACAAGACAGAAGAAAGAAAACAATACAAATACCGTTGCAACACAACAAAACAATAAATTACCATAGATATATTCGAGAGCCATATCAGTGTACATACTTGTGGATGTTTACACAGGGTACATAGTCTAAAGAATAGAGGGGAAAAGAGAGGGGGAATATACATATTCACAATGTTCCCCTCTTTTTCAGTGTCTCGGAGAAATATTTGTTAACTATTGTAATTTTTTTCCACATCGTCTAGCCTAATAATGAATATAAATTTGTCGTAGTCATCTAAATTATCAAATATATTATGAAAATTGGCCTTGTTGGAGGTTCTTTTACGGGGGGAGGGGGTTAAAAAACGACAAAATATGAAAGGGCCAAGTTGTCAAATATTCTCTGCAGACTTCTGTCTTGAAAACATTTTTTTTTAATGAAAAAAAAGTGGCGTTTCATTCAAAAACGAGACAAAAGTACTCCAAATATGAGGCTATATTGTTTCCATGTGTGTCAGCAGGACATTCATAAGAAGTATTAAGAGTGAAGCCGCCCGTTTGGCTTTATTTAAATGAGGTCATAAAAAAGATAAACTTCATGCCATACGTTTACGACCACTTATCCTTGTTTTTAAAGATTTTTCCGGTTTAGTCACTGCGTTGGCCATTTTGGCTTTTAAATTAGAAACAGAGCTTAGTCCCTACAATTCTGACATTACATTACGAATAATTATTTCGGATGGTTTTCATTGTTTTTTTTTTTTTTTTTTTTTTTTGTTTTGTTTTGTTTTTGTTTTTGCTCTTGAAAGTACATCCGAATTGTGTACATTGTTGTTAACCATTTTGTATTATTATCTCTATTTTTTTAATGACCATATTTGGAAGAAACCGTATCAGCTCGTTAACTTTCAAGAAGTCTAAATGTTTTTTTATGAAATATCCCCATATTTTAGATACTTAAGAAAGTTACTCGCGACTAACATCCGCAATTTGCAAAATTAAGTGCATGCAAAATATAATACTTTTAAAGTTAGCAGTACATTTATGTTCGTAACTTGTATGTGGTTAAGCACATACAGATGCAAATTAAACCAGGAGTAATGCGATGGCTGTGATTTATTTGTCAAGTGTATTTCAAGGTGAAAAGATTTCTATATTTTATGGTCACATGCATTGTAACGCAATTACAAATTTCTTAAAGGTAATTCACATGTGTCAAACCTTGTCCCGAGTAGAGAGGTGCTACCAGATGGCCATGTACCCCCCTTCTTTAGGGTTCATTATTGCATTGTAAGCCATGTTGTTATCTTGTCAGAAATTCCAAGCTTAAGTTAAGGGTATTTTACCGTAATGAGCGACAACAATCTTACGAATTTGATATTCCCACAAACGGATACATTGGGATTGTTTCGGGTAACTTTTTGTGTGCGTCACATATATTTAAATTTCTTTCTTTAACCGGTGTAAAAATGCACATGGAGTTGACAAAGTACCACCTATACACCCCCTGTCTCCTACATTGAACTAATTCACGGCATCATTAGATCTTAGTGAGTTGGATTGCTGCTTGACACGCTGGCTGAGCTTTTTTTCACCCCTGTACTCCACGCCTGCGTAGACAGACCAACTTGCTCCTCTAATAACATTGATTTCTATTGGCGTGACTTCGAGCAGGATTAAAGTCGTACCCCCGTAGAGTCAGAAGGAAGGAAAAGCTACCGCGGTGAGAAGGGTGTATCTGAGCAGTCAGCAGCAACCCGAGCTCAATTCTCCACCTATACTAGGGAACATGCCGATAAATGTTGGACCTCTCTGACTTACAGAGAATCCTGGCCTTCTCGGAGTCCTAGGCTTGGGCTAACGTGCCTGTTTAAAACAAAAGACATCACCTGTGTCATAAAAAGTAATCATCACAAACTTGGCCTGTTTTGCTATGCATGGAATCATTCCTGCATGTAGGCCTAATCAAAGCATTGTCTATTGAACGTAAACCACTTCCCGGGACGTCGAACAAGAATTGTGATAATACGGTTGTCTGCGCACTACATGCATGCCGCCTACCTCCACCCTCACCCGCCCATCGCAAAAAAAAAAAAACAAAAAAAAAAACGTTTGGATGCACTTGTAGCTGGAGACTTTAAGTTTTAGGGTTTGTTCTTATTCAAGTGGATTCTTGGGAAAATGGTTTTGTCGCATTTGATTTACATCACAAGGGTATTAAGAGGTGCGGCTGATGGCATTTAAACATGTGCAGGCCTGGAGCCATTAATTGTCACAGTTTATAATGATCTGCCGAGCCAGCTCAGCATATGTGAGGAAACCATACAAAACAAACTGCAAAGGCACTCCCAGGCCGTCACGGGGATGTTTGATTATACCGACAATAGTGCACTTGTGTTCCTTTACATGGGATTTTCAAATTATATATGATACAGTTTTCATAATTCGTCATTTTGAACACAACTCTATATTTGCAGAGTCCGATCAGTGTGAGTCTTTACATCCCCACGGACATGATCGCGAACTGGACTTCTCTCTATATTCTCAGGGAGCCATATTTGAGTGACCCAAATTGTGTTTGATTTCTTAATTTGTCAGGAGGTCTGAATGAGTTGACTGTCACTTCTGGGGATATTAAACCGCGTCTTTTGAAATATTCAACGCTGACTGCGTCAAAAACATGACATAGTCATGTTGTTCGCACTTCCGGGAGCAATGTCCTTAAACGGGCAACTGCGTATTTGCGGTCAACCCCGTGAAATTCCGTTGTCATTGCTGTTGACCGAAAATGTTCCACTTGGATTGGTATGCGCAGGCTTCAGGTTAATCGAGGTGGTATATCGGCCGAAAGATTTACACAGTCATGGCATGTTAAGCACTTTTGTACAAATTATGGGAAGCCATGGCTCAATTCTTTGACAATGTGTTACGGAGATTAGCGACCAGCGCCGTACCCGGGCATTCGCGGGGGCCGAGCCACCGCGCCGCATTCATCATCGTCAAAAGTTTTAGCCAGGCAGTTGATAACTAGGACTAAAGAGCCCAAATGAGGTTGATATTCCTGTGGCTGGTGTCTCTTCCTGTTCATTGCGAAATGCCATTGATATTCGTTATCTTGCTAGTTTTATGTTATAGTGCTTGTTTTGACCAAAGTAGCAAACAATGAGATGTGGCATTAACTCAGCACAAAATGATGAATTATTAATGATTATAAATAATCTTGTTTAGAGGCAAAACTTAATTGTTAGACAGGAAAAGGCTTGGGAACAGACCTGCTGTGCTCGCACAATATGTTTATTCAGAAAGAAGAAACGCACTTCTGTTGAGTCCATCCGGACTTTTACTCGGTTATGTAACATTGTTTTTGCATTGGCATTACGTTTTTTATCATATACATTATTCAGCACTGGCTGCCGAGTTTTTGAAGCAGTATGCTTTGGAACAAACACTTATCCCCTTAATGGATTTTATTATCTTCGCCTTGAGGCAATTTCAAGTTGATCACCTCATTCTGACGCTGTCTCCTGGTAATTTATTGCCAGTATTTTCATCGCAATAATATAATAAGAGAATGATTGCCTTGCATCTGTCTTGACCGCTTGCTTCATATTTGTGGGGTAATTTACTTCCTTTTGCTCCATAATGATAATTATGTCAGTTTCGGTGTTCATTGATTTCCTCACTATAATCCGCACCCTGCTGCTCCTTTCTCTTCCTACTTCGTCCGTTGTTTGAAGTTGGCGTCCATGATCCTCCTCCCTGTGTACAACAATAAAGTAAATTGTTCGACTGCATCAAGCTTGTCATGGGACAGACCTGGGATGATCTTATTTCTTGGCCCGATGTGGACGATGATGTAGAAGTCATTGTGCGAGTAGAAATGATTATTAATGCCTGTCTCTACAGGCGGTATTGATCAATGCTTTCTCTCCTTACACTGCACCCTCTTTGGGTTGAAGTTGCCTTTGAGTATCTTAATGTCACATAGGATGGTAATGGCTATTGCCCGATTGAACACTGGAGGTGAGAACTGAATTTGACATTGACATTACAGATAAGAAGGTACACTGTATTGGCGTTTCTTTGTTGAAAACTGTCGTTGGTAATGCCACTATCGATTAGAATCGCACGCAAGCCACACCAAGGCTTAGAAAACTCCCTTCCATAACACCGCGACTGCTTCACTTCAGCTTATGTATCCATTGTTCATACATTGAGCTTTATTAGTCATATGAAAGGTCACAAAAAAACGTTTAGAAACAATAGAATGTACGTACGTACATGACGAAATGCATGTGAACAAAAAACATACTTTTCTGTACAATAAAGAACAAAATAAGAGTAGCTACATAATATGAATCAAGGTACGCAGCTTCTCAGTCACTCATGACGGCAACTGGTAAATGTTACAGGCGCGTAAATGTTAAAGATGACATATGTGACTGCCGGTGTCGTCATGTTGCCATGGATATGTTTGTTTCTTGGTTTGAACATATTTATTTCAAAAACGATTGGGAAACAGGCACCATGCCTATATGAATTCCTCTCTCGGATTAAAAATGTAAATATTTACAATTATTGCTGTTGAAATACAATTAAACTTCTGTTACAATCAGGAACAATAGCAGATGCAACGTGTATAACTCAGTCACTCGGTAAATAAGTCTTATAATATTATCATCAATAACAGTAAGCATGTAAAAAAAGTAAAAGAAAGAAGCACAAATCACAGGACAACACAATAACACGGACATAACACATAGAAGATTAGACAGATGACATATACGGGGCAGATCGAGGGACTTCCAGTTGCTTAGTCAGAAAGATAGATGCAATCACCTGTATTGGCAGAGCAATATTGTAACTTAAAACTGTGTTCTGTTGATCGGTTGATAAGTACTCGGGTGCATATCCGTGGACCATTTTGTAAAATTGTTGTAATCTATGTTTTTCTCTGCGTTTCGAAAGAGTCTCCCACCCAGTTTCAGTATAAAATTCAGAACAGCTTGTACATCGTATTGCTCCCGTCGTCACTGTACGGGCTGCAGCCACTTGAGCACTCTCCAATAGGTCTGCGTTTGACTCTGTGCACCCCCCCCCCCCGCCGACCACAACTCCATACTCTAAAATTGGTCGGATATACATACAATATACTATGTCAAGAGAACGTCTGCGTAATTTATATTGCAACATTTTCATTACACCAATGAGCCTTTTAGCTTTGGAAACTATACAAATAATATGACTGGACCATGGTAAATCCGAACTGAGTGTTAAGCCAAGATATTTTTGTTGTGTCGCATTATCGAGAGTATTTCCCTGAAATTGGATTGGAGAATATGAGGGATTTCGTTTTCTCCTTATGAGCATTGTTTTTGTTTTTGTACTTTCAAAGGTGACCAGCCACTGCTTTGCCCATTTTTGTACTTCACTAAGATCATTATTTAGAACTTCGGCAGAATTGTTGGAGTCAGCGGGATCGTCGAGTCCTGTTATAAATAAAGTAAAATCGTCAGCGTACAATTTATTACTAGATCTTACGATGTCAGCGATATCATTGACATAGATGAAAAATAAAAGAGGTCCAAACAGTGACCCTTGAGGAACCCCTGCCTCGATACTAACCCATCCAGAAAGTTCCCCTTGCAGGACGACTCTTTGAGATCTGTCTAACAGGTAGTTTTTAAACCAGTCTAACAGATGCTACATTACAAGTTTGTTTATTTTGTTTCTTGAGGAGAAATGTAACCATTCTTATGCTATGACCCACTTTTTTGCCTCAGTGGAAAAAATCCAGAAATACATTTTTTATTTGTTTTTCTCTCTTTTTTTGGGGGGGGGGGCGAAACAGCGAGTTTTTTCTTTCGCCTTCTGCTGTTTTTATTCAATTCTGTGGTGAGGCTACAATTATCTGCCAGGGGAGCTCTATCAGGAAAATAGTCAGTACAAAATAGCCCGGTTCACCTTTATAAAAGTCCCGACGGGAATGCTCAAGTCAATTGGCGACATTGTCATACCGTTTGCATGCAAAGCGTTCGTAAATGAGGAATCTACTCAACATTGATGGGACACTGCGGGTTTCCAGATGAGACCTGCTCGGTCTTGTTGGGTTGTGATTGCCCTTCGTTGGTGTTTTTGATCTGATCAGATGTGACAAACTGACCCACTCTGGTCAGTTGCAATTTGCGGCCCTAATTCTAAACCGAAGTATGCTTATGGCAGCATATAATCTTTAACCATTGGTAGAGTGCAACGAGTACATAAAAAATATGTGACGTCTGCCTTCTAGCACTGGGCCTGATAAACTTGGTGCACTGCATCCCATGATGTCACATATCTTCGCTTCATGATTTGAGGTATCTATCGCTGCGGATTAGATACTTCTGTTTTCTTTCCCTGTTTTCTCCTGTCCTTTCTCTCCCTCTTCCCCATTTAAATATTGATTCAGATTTATGAAATAAGAATACGCTTACAATAATGGCGATGTAGAAGGTACTTTTTGTTTGTTTGTATTTTCTTCTCTTTCTTCTTTAGCTCATTTTGTCTTTGTTTTTACGTTTTATGTTTGTGTATTTTGTTGAATAAAGCTTACCTCAAACGAAAAATAAAAACCGGCTCTAGAATGAGATGAACTCAATTCGGATGGAGGCACTCTAATGGGCGGACTGTTGCAACGTTCGATCATGCCTACAAATTCATAATGTCGGACATTATGAATTTGTAGGCATGATCGAACGTTGCAAAAACATACAATTTAAGTAACCAAGTGATTAAACGAATAGGCATTTTGTCCAATTGCATCATTTCTTAACACAAACCAGGACCCGGTTGCTAACCATTTAATCTCTTTAGAGGATGATGAATGACGCTGATGGGTTTGCCTTACACTTTAGCTTAGAACATGCAAAATGACAAACATGAACTCGCATGACCTTGAAAATAACAATTATTGGTTTCCCGGAGAAGAATATTGCCTGCAACAGGTCCCGCCCACACGAATGCACTGCTTGTGTCCAGGTCAAGAGTGTGTTGTGTTTATCTGGTCAGCTTAATGTTTACCAGAACTATTAGCTTCAGAGATTTCTTATTTAACGGAGGACACTCTTATCTCTTGTTTTCTTCTTTTCATTAATTTGGTTTCATCGTGTTTCCACGAAAAGTACTCTGCTATAACCTACAAGTAGGAGCTATTTTGTGATGCGTATTAGCCTGACTTTCCATGTGGTTTCTTGTTATGATAACAGCGCCTGTAAGGCTTCACCCTTTGGTCTGATGGACTCGCCACCAATAGAAAGTGAAAACAACAGCTTCCCCTGCGTTATCCATTATGAACATCTGTTGCACGTTGCTTACCATCAAAGTCAAGTCAGTCTTTATAAAGGTGCTTGGGTACTTGAGGGGAGGGGTGTTTGTTTGTTTGTTGGTTTGTTTTTTTGTTCTTGTCTTTTGTTTTTTTGTCTTTTTGTTTTTGTTTTTTGTTTTTTTTTTTTTGGTTTGTTTTTGTTTTTGTTTTGGGTTTCTTTATTTGTTTTTTTGTTTTTTTGTTTTGTGGGTTTTTAATTTTTGTTGGGAGTGTTTTTTGAGGGGGGGGATGTTTTGTCTTGTCGTTTAACTATTTTCTATTTGCTTTTTTGGGGGGGGCGCTTGTTGTTTTTGGGAGTGTTCTTGGCACTCTTGTATTCTCTGCTGACATATTATACAAGGTTTATGAAGTTTCTCACATAATATGGACATGTTTCGAGCAATATCATGGTGACTTTCTCGCCAGGATATTACAAATTTGCCAGAATGTCATGAGATGTTTGTGGCAATGTGATAAGTTTCTCCGCGCAAGGACATAATAGATTTCTTGCAGTGTCTTAAGATGCATAGATTCCAGACTTGATGTTATAATCGGTTCGATTGGGGTTGCTTCTGTGTTGCCAAATTATGTGACAAGAATCCATGACATAAAAACGCAACACTGATATCCCGCCTGAAAACTATCGTGCGGCTATTTTCAGCAGCGTGAAATTTCAGTAGCTGACACGTCCAGTGTTGCCATCGGACAGTATTAGTTAACTACAAATTGCAGGTTTTTTTGTCACTGAAGATTATTTTAGTAGTCAGCGATCGCAGGAAAAGCCTTGTACATTGACACGCTTTTGGGAAAAGATTTACTCCCTGTGTACTTAATGACCCCCACATCCCAGCTATTTTAACGTAGTCTTGCAAAAAAAAACTTTGTGCCAATTGCTGCTTTTAATCAAACAAAGGTTTTCAGATTCAAAATTGCAGAGAGACAGTTCCGCAGAAATCCAAAAACTACGGTGGGGTGCTTTCTGAAGCGTTGAAATCAGCGGGAACCAAATCCACAATTGGCCATGTCAACTAGGTACAGACCTATTCATTTTAAATGTGATAATAGAAAAGATTTCTTTTGTATTATCCATATTTCTGTGTCAAGTCTTGAAATGATTACGTCACACTGTTGTGCTATTGTTTTTTAAGTACACTTGTTGTCACTTAAATATAATGAAACATTTGAAATACTTCATCAATTAGAATGCGCTAAAATGAGCGTAGACATGCGGTCGTTAGACAGACGCATAAGGTTAAAATCTTGTTTTCAAACCTGTATTAAAGTACATCGTTTTGGCACGATCCAAAACAATGTGAATTAGCCTTTAGAAATTTATTACAGTGACATTCGCTATTTTCCTTAGGAATCGCTGGTCTTCTATGAAATCTGCTAGTAGCCCGCCTAAATATACAGTGTTTTCCCAGCAAGCAATGAAGGTTGGCCCAATGTTGGGCCACTATATTTTAAGATTGGCCCGACAATGGCCAACCGTCATTACTTGATGGGTTTGGTCATTATTCCAGGCGATGGATTCCTTTCCATTTAATTCTCCTTTTACTATTTTGCTTTGTTAGATAAGGTGTGGCTGATCACATGTCAAGTACGATTGATAAAACTGAGTTTAAGACCTCCTCCATTCCTGTAAAATTAAGTTTTTAAACTACCACTTAATAGATAAACGTATTTACAGGGCGCTCCATGTCTTCGATGTTGATGTTTTATTTAAATGTTTATTTGATGTGTTTTATTTCCTTAGTTCAGGAGACCAAGCCAGACTGATAGGGTTTGACATTTCGTTGGCAATTATGTTGGTGGACACCAGTTAGAACGTCTGGACACCAGTGTTGGATAATACTGCCCAGACAAGCATAAAACAATCGTTAAGGAGGTTACCAACCTGATCGTCTTTGGTGTAATCAATATATGTTCGGGATTTTGTGCTACCTTCATAAAATGGTATCATGGCTGGTGTGCTGTTATCTTTCTCTGTATGATGTTTGTGTTCATATCGATGAACGAAAACAGATTGCTTGTAAACTTGCACTAATCTAATACAACTGTACTTTGTTTTCAGGGTGCGTACCTAGATAGAATGGTATGCTTGGAGCTAGTGTAAATTGTGTTTAAAAGTATTCCACCAGGCACAACTGGGTATCACACGTGTATAGATTGGTGCAACTCTTTGTTTACTTAAACAGTTTTCGTTCTCAAATACAGGGAATGAGATCAGACAGACGAAAGCACATACTACATCCGTTCCCTTTCACATATAAAAAATTAACAATCACAACGGGTGATGAATACAAGATAACACCTAATGATACAAAAAAAAAAAAAAAAAAATACACAACCATAATTCACCCTCATGTGACTGATAATACTTTCTATTTGACTGAGTTTTTCGTCTATGATATTGACGAGCAGAGGTCTCAAACGACTGTTAAAGATATGAAAATCTAGACTCAAAGAAGAAAATTATTAACAAAAAGTAGGAATACCACCAGGGAAAATAGAAAAATATATGAAGGTTTCTTCGCCAATTGGTGATTAAAAACAATTAAGCGTGGCAGTGACACGGATTTATGGTACTTTTGTCGGAAGATTTGAAGTCGAAAACATTTGTCTGAAGAATATTTTTTTCTAACTTGCAAAACGAAGACCGGTTCTTCGTCGTACGTTTGTGTATCTTATCCAAAAGAAAAGGAAACACGACCAACATTTCATGGTGTGCAACGTTTTATAGTGAATCAAACAGTCTATTTCTCTCCTTGATGTAGAGTTTGGCTAGTGACTGATAAGTCACATGACTTTGAAGGTCGAGGAACGGTACGATTGGGTCCACTTGCATTTGATGCTGAAACTTGCAGAACGTTCGTCAACTAAACCTACGTTTAAGTGTTCATCACTCAGGCGTAAGATTATATTATAAGTGATCGGAATAACTTCGTTTGCGTGATCATCTCAAGTGTATTTGTGGGCGATATGATCGTTAAACAATCTAGTTTTTTCTTTATTTTTAGTAACAATATGCGTCATGTGTAAATGCGACGTTTTCAAGAGGACACTTGATTTTTTTTTTTAACGAAATGTGTTTGGCAGTTTTCCACCAAAACTTTGTATTATTTTGACCACCGGACTGGTCATTGTCAGTTAACAATTCTTTGCACTGGTATCTAAATTCTGCCAACTTCTGTATAATATTTTATTGCGTTGATCTTAACTTGATGCAGCCTGTCTTGCTGTGTGCTATTTTGACTTTTGCTGCTGCCCTGGCTTTCCGGCGCAATCTCTCACGTTTCCTCATTTAATTTGCCCTCTCGGTTCGCCAAAGGACAAGGGCGGATTGTCAGAACGTACCTTGATATAATTACAGTGAATATAATCCTTAGCAGTATTCCAAAAATAAGCTATAACATCTACTTACCATGCCATTGACATGTTAAATCTCCAGCTTATTTACGTACTGTATATTTTAGCCACGTGGAATATTCACACGTTGTACATCCTGCAAATATGGTGTTGTAGTTTAAATGCAGCATTCTGCTCTTTGCCTCACATAGCTCACCATCTACTGTAAATTGCTCTATTTTCGCGATTTTTTTAATTGCGACATTTAAGTGGTTTTATAAGGCACAGAAACTTAAATTATTTAAAAAATGTTCAAAGCTCAACTAAGACAATATATCGACTAACGAATACCACGGATTTATGACGATGCAAATTATATTTATAAATAAATAAATAAATAAATATATATATATATATATATATATATATATATATATATATATATGTATATATATAGATATATACATGTATATATATATATGTATATATATATATATATATATATATATATATATATATATATATATATATATATATATATTCATGCATACATGCAGCTATATCGATTTACAGTAAGCAGTTTTGTTTTTGTCACTTGGGGCGTTTTAACAATATTTCATATTCTTTTCAAAGCGTATTTTCAAAATAACAGGAGGGATTATTTTCATTTAAACAAGAAACCGTCGTGCAACTATTTTACAATGTTTCCCTTTTGTTCTGGACCACGAAACGGTTGGGACGAGAAGCAGCATGAATGCGGTAATTTACTGGGTCCAGTAGTCCGTTGCAATTTATCCTTGTGTATTTTCACTTTTAATCTGATATTTGCCAAAACTCTGAACATTCTTACAATCTTGATAGGGGTTACCTACTTGAATACCTTATACACTTACAGGTTTATGGATTACATGTATTTAAGAACTAACGCTTTATATTTTCTTGTGTTAAATTTACATCTATTTATATCTAACATTGTTTTATAAAAACCTAACAAACAAGTAATCACGGTGGGACTTTCAAAGTTACTCACAACTAGCTATATATTGTCTTATTTCACACGTCTGTCATCATACTACACTGTTTGTTCGAAAATTCATTAGTTTATTGCATGCCAACGAAATCACATTCTCCCAAAACGTCTTGGTTTTTGAAAAAAAAAATGTCAGCCTCATATGAGTGATAAGTCTGCTGAAAAATCGACAAGGAGAACTGATCGTTTCTTTGTTTCAACCAATAAATCAGGTAAGCTGATCATCGTCTTCTGCATCAAGATGCGATTTATCATGATTTCTTGTACTTGTAAAAAATTTGAGAAATACCGTGGGCGGCATGGGTGCTTACCCACATGACTCACAAGAATGGCGTCCATCTACTTCATTGGTGGTTACAATATGATAAGTTGCTACGACATATATTCAAGGAATAAAAATTAAAAAGTACGCTTATACATACATTACAAAGAAGTATATATATACATATATATATATATATATATATATATATATATATATATATATATATATATATATATATATATATACATATATATAGCGTTATACATGTTCATGAGTACCACGAAGTGGTATGGGACGAAAAGGCACAAATTTAATTATAATTGGCTATTGTCATCACGACAAGTATTCTCTGGATTGTTTTGGCAAGCTGTTTACGAGGGGAATATGCTAGATTTAAAAAAAAGGTACTTGGACGCGCACATGAGGCCCCACTTGCCCCTTTAAATTTATTGGGTGTCATTTTAATTGAATTCATATCGGTTACGTTATTTGGGATGTTTATGGCACTGTTAAACATTTATATTAGGACTGATATTTGTCAGCTTACAGAATGTAATAACGACGTCAGCGACAATATTCATGACAGTTTTAGTTGGACGGTTCGACGTCATGACTATCATCAAATGGTTTCAGGATAGTTGAGATTATGATGATATTCTAACATGGAAATCTAAAGGACGACATTTTGCGAGAACTGTCTCAACACTGGTATTTTTACTTTCTACTGTTAAATATAATAAAGGTCAATTTGAAAAATCTATATCATTGCAATGATTTGAAGTTTTTAGTACTACAAATATATTTCATTCTGGACGGCTTCAGTTCTAGGCATATAGTTCATGGTATTACACCCAGTTATTTCACATATATTTCCTCATGGCAGTGTGAAGTATTGCAGATCTGTTGGTACACTTATTAAGCACCACAGTACTATCTCTTGGCGGCATATTTAAGTATTACTGATCTTTTCCGCAACAGTCTCTCTGACTCTGTAACTTTCACTTGTGTATTTTATGACTTAATTCGCTTCTGTTTATAGTTTAAGAATCAAGCATTTCATTACGGGGGAAAAGTTTTCTCATCCCCTTTTCTTTCATACCGATATTCAGTGTTGCGAGTTTAAATTATTTACCCCCACGGGTGGAGATGTCTTTTCATTTGAAGGGAATATATGCAGCCAAATTTGGTGGTCTTCAATTGTTCTTCGATGGCTAGTCCACTTCTATGAGTAATTTCAAGAAAAAACATTTTCCTACTGAAACCTTAGGCTACTAGGAGTCATTTATAGTTTAACGCTTTTGGTGACGCGTTTAGACTAAATTAACAGCATTCCTCAGCGCGCTTTCCACACAATGACCCAAAGCGCGCCGAGGACAGTTGTTGGCTCTGCCCATTATAATGGTCTCTTCATGATGGGAATATGTATGGTAACATCACTTAGATGGCTGTGGCAAAGACAAGTTGATAACCATTGCAACGTGAAAGAAATGGATTTTGGTATCACAGATGGGTAATCTTTATGAATATATTTTGTTCGGAAAGATCACACGATTCCTTGATGTGGAACACTGCAATGTCTGCAAAATTCGACTCAAACTGTCAATAATATTCAGAAGTGTATAACTTCATATATATATATATGTGTGTGTGTGTGTGTGTGAGTGTGTGTGTGTGTGTGTGTGTGTGTGTGCGTATTTAACCTTATCAAGAGAACGGCGTTTATAATGCACCTATTACATCGCCGAAAAAATTGAAAATTTTGCATTCCGTTAAAGAGGCCAACCGCAATATATTCCTCAGTCGTAAATGATTTAATGTGTTCGAATGCTCCTCAGGAATATCTACGACATGGCGTGATGGGCCTTTCTAGAACCGATGGCAACTCTGTTTGCTAAATATTCTTATTATCTGTGGTTAATAGTCATGTTGAATTATTTTTAAATTTGATTGGACATTTGCTGTCACACCCCCTGATATAAAATATTAACAAAGTGTGTAACCTAATTGCCAGCCTTTTCACCAGGCGCGGATTTAGGGGGGGAGCGCCGGAAGCGCGCGCTCCCCCCCCCCCCTCCGCCGCCCCTAAAAAAAAAAAAAAAAAAAATTCTGGCGCCTCCATAAAATTGTTGGTCATCTCCGGTCACACGAGAAAGTATAGGGGGGTTACCCATTACATCTTTGGTCCGAGCTTTCCGAATCACCAAATTTCAAAGACACAGAGTCGATTTATCAACGTGGTGTCAAAGATTCTCAGGCTGACAGGCACAATAACAACAACAAATACTGCAGCGCCCTCCGTCAGGTGCAGGAAGACTGGTTCCCAACATGAATGCATAAGCCAGAGTGGCGAATCGCAAGGAGCCAGGCTATTTTACTTCCCGCCATGCATTGTAAATTTCCGGTTTGACGCTAGTCACAAGTTTTCATGCTTTAACTCACATAAGTGAAACTCATACTTCACCTGCAGAGAGTGAATACAGTATGATTAACATTCTCCGTCCATAGATCTGTTATACTGGTAACACTCAACTTGTATTGGCAACTAATCACAGGTTTTTCATGCTCTAAGTCGTAGAAGAAAAACTGTTAGGCCTAACTAGGAAAGATGATTTGCTGCACAGCAAATTAGTGTGTGTGTCTTCAAACTATCAAAGCATATTGGTATGGAAATGTACAACTATTCCAAAACATAGGAGTATAAGTTAGAATGACATTTCTATCTATTATAGCTTTGAAGTTATTCAAGATTTAACATTTTGAATACTGCCAATTAGCAAAATTTAAATTGCTACAACTTTTATTTTTAATTCATTAGGTGCGCAATGGTCAACAACCCCCCAGTAGAAGTTGGAATGACATCTTTATCTATCATAGTGTTGAAGATATTCAAGATTGAAAATATCGAATACTGCTAATTAGCATAATTTTAATTGCTACAACTTTTGTTCTAGTTTCATTGCATGTGCAATGGTCTATAACCCCCGAGTAGAAGTTAAAATAACATCTCTCTCTATAATAGTTTTGAAGATATTAAAGTTTTAAAATTTCAAATGCTGCTAATTAGCATAATTTTTATTGCTACAACTTTTGCTTTTGATTCATTACATGCGCAATGGTCAATAACCCCCTGGTAAAAGTTATAATGGCGTCTCTATCTATAACAGTTTTGAAGATATTCAAGTTTTAAAATTTCAAATGCTGCTAATTAGCATAATTTAAATTGCTTCAGCTTTTGTTTTAAACCATTGGATGCGCAATGGTCAATAACCCCCTAGTAGAAGTTGGAATGACATCTCTATCTATTATACTTTAAAGATATTCAATATTTAAAATTTCAAATGCCCTTAATTTGCATAATTTTTAAACATCTTCATTCCTTTGTATAAAACGGTCAAACTCCTTGTATGGAGGTACAATCATGCCAAGTTTGGAGTTTCTATGTATAATAGTGTTCGAGAAAAGTGTCGGACAAATTTGCTGGTAAAGAAGAAAGAAAGAAAGAATTTCAGGAAAAACAGAAAAGTGTGTGTTGACACACACTTTTTTGTTTTTCCTGAAATTCTTTATTAAAGTGTGTGTGTCAACACACACTTTTTTGTTTTTCCTGAAATTCTTTTTCTTTCTTTCTTTCTTTCTTTCTTTCTTTCTTTCTTTCTTTCTTTCTTTCTTTCTTTCTTTCTTTCTTTCTTTCTTTCTTTCTTCTTTACCAGCAAATTTGTCCGACACTTTTCTTGAACTCTATTATACAAGCCTTGTAAGAGGGGAGCCACTGTATTTTATTGACAGAAAAAAGCAGTTTATGGCCCCTTTAAATGCATTAAAACCCTGGAGCTTCGGGGGGCTCCGCCCCCCCCCCCTTAACCCCCCGCCAGGGCTCCGCCCTGGACCCGCCGGGGGCCTAGGCGGCCCCCGGACCACCGGCCTTACTTGATATATTCAGCTCCCCCCCTTGACAAATCCTGGATCCGCACCTGTTTCACACACCGAAATTTAAAGCTACAAAATATTGAATTAACTTGAAACTGTCAAAAGTGTGAAAAGTAAAAACTGATCATGGAAAAATTTTCAACATCATGTGGCATTCATGCTGAAATACGATCAATTGAACACGAGTGGCTTTTGTATATTTAGTGAACCCCACCGTGACACTGTCAGGAGAGGGGGGGGGGGGAGGGTGGCATGCGGATGTGACAACTTCAAACATGCCTTTATGTGCCAACATGTAACGTTTCATTACGTGCTTGCCTTCAATAAAATGAGACCGAACGTAACATCCGGATCATGTTTGAAGAGGCTCAAGCAGTAAGTCTGTAGTTCGGAGTGGCCTGCAAAAATGCAGCTCCCATGTATACAGCTGCATTTTAAAAGACAGTGCGTCGTAAAATACATATTCTTCGGTGGAAACTGTTTGATGACTTATCCCACTTATTGATCGAAAGGTCACAATGTTAGGGCCCTGTTTTGCAAGAACAAATGTATGCGCATCATGATCTACATTCAGACGATTTACCAGTTCGCCGTTTGCTTCGATGTACGCATGGGGATTGGTTTTAGGTTTTTTCTTCATAAAAGGTGTTGGCTGTAGGCAGAAAGACCGCATCATGTTGTTTTGCTTGTTGCTTGCATTGTTGGTCAACATAGTCTTATACCAGCTTTACAATCACGTCACAATCCGCAGTATAACCCAAAAGGGCTCGCCTGTAAGATAGTCCCTTGCTTGCTTATTTGTTCATATGGCACGAAACAATCGGACGGAAATTGTGAGGGTTCCTTTTGCGACACCTTCAATCACTGTAGCGTGTTAAAGAGGCACATCCACGCCAGTTGAATGCAGACCGCTCCTGACACCCAGTTTGTTGAATTGATGCAATCGCTACCAGTGTCCATTAGGCATGCTGTGTAATCCTTTCACCTTGACTCTTATGTTTGTTTGATTGCTTGTTTTGGTGGGAGAGGGGTTGTTTTAAATGCGGGTTGCAGTGTGGGGATTAAATTTTAGGGGGTGGCCATTAATTGTTGGCTCTCTGGTTGGCCTAGCCCATCCGTGGGGTAGGTGTTCGCATAAAACACTGAACTGAATTCGAGTGCTCAGTATTACTGACTTGGCCCTGAGGTTCGATAAGCCCACGGGGATTGGGGGGGGGGGGGGGGAGTCCTGCTTTACATTAACTTATGGCACATGCATACACCATAGTCTTTGCAAGGCTTGTGCTTGCTGTGTGTGGCTTGCTGAGTACATATTAGACCATCGAATAGCGCATTGACTGTGGTGAGCAGTGCTTTATTCAGGAGATATATCTTTATTTCTTATTATATCTCTTGATATCATCCTGTTCCATGTATATATATATATATATATATATATATATATATATATATATATATATATATATATATATATAAATGAATACATATATATCATTTGTTTTTGTATCATGACACATAAGTATATGTTCCAGATTTTCTTTGTCAAGAAAAATCTGAATGTGTTTGTCGTTCAGTCATTTCACATAACGACGCACGTAGACCCAGATATAGCGTCCATCCCCGCTTCGACATGACGAACCCCCAAAAGTGACGACTCTTGTTTATACCTTATCTTTGTTAGGTTATGTGGTTGTGTGAATGGATGAAACAAGGACAATGTACACATGGGTCAATTTGCGCATGTACATTAACTGCCTCCACTTTATACAATGTCATTGATATGTCTGCCTCGTCTTGGATGAAATAAACTATGAATAACATGGAGTCTTATTTTGGATCATGGGAAAACAGCATAATTATGATAGATTATGATTCAGGTTTTACAGGAGACTCTCATGTTGTGTGACTGGAATTTAAATCCTTTCTCTCAAGCATAAAGAGCCTACAAAGGTGATGTCAGTGCATCTGCGGTAATCTGAACACTCGCATTTGCATGTCACAGATTACACATAAAGAATAAAAGCCGTTCAGTAGTAAAGCACACCACAACACGGTATTTGTGATATCCAATATCGTTCTGCGGTAGATAAAGTTTAAGCTTATTATGCTGAGCTGCCTTCGACAAAGCTGATGAAGATGCTCTGAAAGTTCTTCAAATCATGTAAAGGATCCCTTTATCTGACATAAGCAGTACTTTATGGCCGCTTTATCTTATGTAAAGTCACAAAGCCAACCACTCAATCACCGTAGTATTAAAGTGTACATTGAAGTTCCCGGTGGTATTGCATCACTCTCTGCAAACAAGGTGCTGTATAAGCACCATGGCGTGACGAAAAAAAAAAATAAACAAACAAAACATAGGCCCTAGACTTAACGAACTAATTTTAAAATACAGGCCATACACGGACATTATTGTCATATTGTTCTATAAATATCTTAAATCATTTTATTCACGTGTGCTGTGCTAGTTTTATTTTGCAGAGTTCCTAAGACCATAGTTTACCAAACTTTGTGCCTTACATTTTTTTTGCTTGTTTCTTTGTGTTTTTGTAATTTTTTTGTTTTTGTTTTTTTCTTTTTTTTTTTTGTTTGTTTGTTTGTTTTTGTTTTGTTTTTATGTATCAAGGTAGGAGTATTAAAATTTATTGATACGTTTATCGTTCATTAAAAGAAGTATGTAATTGATTTCTTGATACCCAGTGATAAGGCATAAGTATGCCTTTTGTGGTCGGTTCCTGTGATACAAGAAAAGACATAAAATTAAGGGATTAACAACTATATAACATAATAGTTATTATCATGTCTTCATCCGCCCATTGACATGAACAAACATACTTTATTATTTTGAGTCATTTTGTTTTCGTTTAGAAACAAATTAGCATCGAACACTATTTTTGCAAGCTTAAAGTAGGAGCTAAAATAATAAGCAATCAACTTAATGCATGATTGTTATATACATAGTAGGATATAGTGTAAAGACTATAACAACTCTAGGTTGGGAGGGTTGACATAGCTCATGGTATCGTATGCAGGCTTTTTTAATTTTTCAGTCTAATTTAAATGTAATGATCATCGGTTGGACTTTGCAAAATTTATTTGTATCACACTTTTTTCCTTATTGGGTAAATATTGAACTCACCTTCATACTGGTTTAACTTGTATCCTTTTAGCAATCAAATCTTGATATTCGTGCAGAGTTTTGACAGATATTATACATTGGTAACATTAGTATTGTCGTGTGTAACTTGTACATACCTACTGTGTGTCTCCATGTTCTAGACAACCCATATATTAGTCATCTCCATGTACTGTAGGGCTATCCATACTAAATAAATACGTTTAAGCTAAGTATATACTATCTAGTTTATATAACGATCTTTTATTCCACTGCCTTTAGAGTCTGTTTTGATAGAGCGAATTGTTCACAGTTGTGCAAATGTGAATACGGCCATACATTCGTTTAAGTGGCACAGCTCAAGCTCCACGCAGAATCTGTTCTTTTACTTGATGAGTCCTTTTTTTTTTTTTTTTTTTGATACTCGAGTCCACGTATTTCTTTTGGTTGAGTTAGGTCACCAGATCAACATAAGTAAACACTTTTTGCTCAAAAACCTTTTTCCCCAAAATGAAATAAGAAGGCACCCATTTTTAGAGAAACGTCTGAATATATATATATATATATATATATATATATATATATATATATATATATATATATATATATATATATATATATATATATATATATATAGCTTGGAATCTTGGCGATTTCAGTTGCGCCCTTGTTTAGGTGTACATTGATTTTGGAGACTTTTTTTAATTTTGAAAAAAATGTACCTTTAAAGGTTTATTAGTCCCCCGCCCACTTGGTGGGGGACTATAAGTTTGCACCTCGTCCGTCCGTCCGTCCTTCCGTCTGTCCGAAGCTTCTCCGGGCCATATTTCCAACACCATATCACCCACAGCTACCAAATTTTATGTGTTTGTACTTCCTAGGATAGAGGTGTATTGTGTGCCAACAATAGGTCACTAGGTTAAATATCTGGGTCACAGAATACATATGTATGAAAAATCTCGTCCGGGCCATTACTTTTTTGTCCTTTTACTTAGAGTCTTGAAGTGTTACACAAATATGAAGCTTAGTCTAAGAAAATGTCATAAAGCAAAACTAGGTCACAAGGTCAAATATTTGGGTCACCACGATATGTAAATATACAGAATTTTCAGGTCCTGACTGTAAATTTTTTATCTTTTGGACCTCTTTTTATGAAATTTAACATGATAATGTACCTTGACCCAAAAGTGTGTCATGAGGGGAAATTAGGTCACTAGGTCAAATATATAGGTCACAGTATAAAATTATGTGTAAAACCTTGTCAGCACCAAATTTCTTATATCATAATACCTACAGCTACTAACTTTGTTATGTGCATACTTCTTGGGTGCTGGAGTGTAGCATGGCAAAAGTAGGTCACTAGGTCATATATCTAGGTCACTGTGAAATCTATTCAAAATCTTGTCCGGGCCATAACTTTTTTGTTCTTTTACTTAGATTAATGAAATTTTACACAAATGTGTAGCTTAATCTAAGAATGTGCTACAAAGCAAAACTAGATCACCAGGTCAAATATGTGGGTCACAGTGATTTGTAAATGTTCAGTATTTTCACGTCCTGACTATAATTTGGTGACTTTTGACTTCTTGTAGTGAAATTTTACTTGTTAATTCATTGTGACTTGAAAATGTGTTATGAGCAAAAATAGGTCACTAGGTCAGATATGTAGGTTACAGTATAAACTCCGTGTAAATCCTTGTCCAGGCAATATTTCAAATACCATAACACCTACAGCTACCAAAATGTTAGAATGCATTGATTAATTTTCATGTCACCTGTATCATCTTGGTTGCAAAACTGAACAGCTTCTGTGGCACCAAACCAAAGTAGAGGTTACTTGGAAATGAGGGATGTGAACTTGACACTAGTCCATTCATTTCAGCCCTTTCGTCTTGCTTTTAATGAATTTTGAACAGATTCAAATGATGATGTCATTTTTTACCAAGGAACCGCTATCATATCCATGATTATAGTTACCTCTATTTATGGTTATTGTGATGAAACCTGATGTTGACAGGGCCCAGTCTCCCACTTTTTGGAAAAAAGGTCATTTTTACCATTTGCTAATTACTTGGAAAAAAATTACATAAATTATCTACATGTATTAATACATGTACTGTAAATACTCCTGTATTTGATAATATGTATATTGTATTTGCATATGTCTGTTCATATTTGTATTGCCTTAACCATTGTAAGTCAGGTTTCATCCATGCATGGCCAGCCTCCCCGTGGTGGTGCTCGTAACACTCACCACTACTATGCATGTATGTAGCAGTAGAGCCTATCCTTCCTCACAAATCCTTGCATCTTAGTGCATGTCTTGGTAGATGTAGTTTTGGGCTAAACTCTGGTTTTTCCTGCTTCTAAGCTATTTACATGTGTAAAATATGCCCCTTGCTGTTGTAAAAGATGTACCAAGTCATTGAACAAACGATGATAACCCGGCAATTGTTTATTGGGGTCACTAGGATCTATTTTTGGAATGAACAATTTGTCTTGGGTCTTGGACCTGGCACTCATGAGCATATCAAATGCATTCCTTTCAGTGTGAGGGATGAGCGATTGGGTATGAATATCTATGCGTATATAAGTGCCAAACATTTTGCACACTTTTCCTACCATAAGACAAGGCATAATTTCATTTTCCATGCCGTCTGCAATATCTTTCCGAGCACGGCAAAAACATTTGACCTGTACGCTTTGACTTTCATTGGCCTGGGGTATTTCTAACTGGCGGCCAATTATATCATTACCTGGCTGTGTTAGGGACGGCAATATATCAGAAAACTTTTATTTCCACCACTGTCCAGTCTAACAGGACTTTCCGTGGTGGAGAAGACACAATTTTCAGGCAAATATATTAGCTTCTGCACTCCCTGCCGTCCCCGTTGTCCGC
The DNA here is from genome assembly GCA_964020975.1 of Hermodice carunculata. Classification (NCBI taxonomy): domain Eukaryota; kingdom Metazoa; phylum Annelida; class Polychaeta; order Eunicida; family Amphinomidae; genus Hermodice; species Hermodice carunculata. The sequence goes on from OZ026626.1 coordinate 22,464,098, forward strand.
CATTGTGACCCAGACACGTGTCACGTACGAAATCACGCAAAGCTGAGTGGTCTCGCGAAACGCGAGATCTTCTATTTATAAACAAACGAACATCTGCATGAACGCAACACGATGGTATTTGTAAGTAAATGGAGAGCTATTGGCATATTTTGTCATTTTACGGCCCAATTTTTTCCCCTGCAATATTTGCGCTTCTATTTTAATACACAATGATCATGAAATGCGTGCGGGCGATCGACCCGAAACACACATTCAAACACGCATGGCCTAATGGGCACCGTCCGTGTGTCGGTCCGTCCTTCCGAAACAAATTTTGTCCGGCCCATATCTTCTACACTATTAATGCTACCGCTTCGAATTTTTTATGGTGGGTAGACCGTAGGTAGTAGGTGTGCATAGGCATTGTTTTGTGTGGCTAATTACTTTCATTAATTGATTAATTAACAAAGTTCGTTAAGCAAGCTCAAGATTTGTCCAGGCCATATTTTCTAAACTATTAATACCAACCCTTTGAAATTTTTATGGCTAATAGATCCTAGGTACTAGGTGTGCATAGGCACTGTTTTGCGTGGCTAATTACTTTCATTGATTGATTTATTAATTAATAAAGTTCATTAAGCAAGCTCAAGATACAATACAATTTTGTGTGAAGCATAACTTTGCTACTAAAAGTGGTAACCCTTTAAGATTATCTGCGTTGGTAGACCAGAGGTAGGAGGTGGATATGGTAATGGGCACCGTCCGTGTGTCCGTCCGCCGTCCGTCCGTTCGTCCGTCCGTCCGTCCGAAACAAATTTTGTCCGGCCCATATCTTCTACATTATTAATGCCACCTCTTCGAATTTTTTATGGTGGGTAGACCTTAGGTAGTAGGTGTGCATAGGCATTTCCATATTGCCACCAACAGAAACCTTTCGCATTTTACCAACTATAATATACCAATGTACATCATGTGTATTTACCACCATGATTACTGTGAGCGGGGGATATGGCTAGCGTCAGCGGCTACTTGTTTTTAAAAAGTCGCTTTCTAGAACTCCTATGCGTTTCTCGGGGATAATCGTGTCAGCTTCGATTATAAACAAAACCCTTTCCGATTTGAGATGAAATATGAGAAAGAAATCATGATATGAAGTTTCTTAGACTGTACCTTTACATGGCTTTCTGTACATCTTTTGACAGCAGTATTTGTTCCTGCATGTAAAATATTGTGAATCCCCAACATAGAAAAACAGTGTATTTTGACTACAAAGTTCACATTAGCCTTTGATAACATAAAGGGAGTCGGTCATATGAATACAGGATTGCAGTTAGTTCACCACCTCGGGATGCTCCTTTCATAATGTTGATTGTTTGATGTACCACCGTATGCAAGCATTAACTGGAGGCTATTTCGAAACTGACGTAGAATTTTCTCTCATCAAAAGACTTGCAGCAGTGGAAATTAATGTCTGCCTTTAGATGTTTCAGGATTTGATTCCTAGTGCTGTTAGTAAGGACATCGATATAAACCTCACTCCTCTGGTGCATACGCTGCACCAGCTTTACCGAGTGTATTGCGCCAACTTCAACAAACACCAATGTGAATCGGAGATGTTCATTTTAATTGAGCTTGAGAATGTTTAACATTGTACCTATTGCACAGGCCTTCATATTTACTAAATGCTGACCTTTTCTTTCGATTGTTGATATTTAAGCAGCACATAATTCACGAAATTGGCGTTCAGACGATTTAGGTCACTCTCTGTAGACTATATATACGAGGCACTGCATCCACCTCAATGTGTGTTTTGGTGATGGTATCTAGACCTAACGGGAAACTGTATCTAACATTAAGTATTTTAGGATATAGTGTCTAGATCACTTAGTATTGTATCTACTGCTTGGTATTTTTGGGTGTCCCTGTCTGTATTATTAATGGTACTTTATCTACTGCATGCTGTATTTTGATGTTTGCATTAAAACTATTTTCGGGGGGGGGGGGGTAACTGGATGGTGTCCAGATTATGAAGGTTACTGTATCAGCCGGTGATCTGACTTCAAGAGACAAAATAACAGGTTTCATGTACATAGACTTTTGTAATGCACAGCTAACCTTTTCAATGACACCACGGTCATTGTAATTGTAAAAGTGCATGTTCTAGGTGTGAAAATCTTAATTCGATGTATTTGGACGTGCGTGTTTGCATATGAGTAAGCTTATGGAAGACTTGCTAAATAAATATTTTTCAATTATTGTCGACATTTAAGGCGATATATGTGCCAACGTGTGAAAGATTAAAAGTTTATGCTAGTTAGAAGCACTTCCGTATGGTGTACAGAAATGTAAAAATCATTGGACCTTTTCCCTCTCTTAACAAAATTAAATTGGTACAGGAAATCCTTGTCTCAATTATCAATTTCAAATTGTCTAAACAAGCTGATTATTATTTGTGATTTAAAGAAATTTTGCATACACAGTGATCCATGCAATGTTTGCTTTATATACTTTATACTAAAGTAAGAAATAAATTTTCACTTTGATTCGACTGGAATCTGTTGTGAAATGTTTACTTTGCATAGATGAAAATGTTCTCATACTCCGTCACCTTTGAACTTGGTAAACTATGTTTTAAAGCAGTCAGACACCGGGCAAGAATATTTTAATAAATACTGATCGGATATTTCGACGAAGAAATAAGAAAGTAATCAAGACGAGCATCAAAGTCACATCTCGGACGATAAATAAATAATGTGTGTCAGAAAATGGGTATGTGTGTGGGTTAGCATGTGGGTATATGGTATTGTGACATGCTTGAAAAGGAACCCAGTCATTACATATGGCGTCACATTATTGTGTTTGTGAATGTTTTTGTTGCATTGGATTGATGCGTAACTTTAGCTCTTTCAGTGCCAAGGTTTGGACTGAGTCAAAAGTTTTCTTTATCGGAGCAGATTGGCCGTAATGCGTCCAATGTGCGCCGTGAAAAGCTGTTAACCTAGGGTATTCTCTCTGGAACGCATACTGGAACTTGAATGAAATATCATTTTACAAGGAATAAGAATTCGGGATGTTAATGATAAGTCAGACTAGTTTGACTTTAGAAGATCGACTTAAGACGTGATTGGTACTGGAAGAGTGAAATATTGCATTAGTGAAGCCTGTCATGATGCAGCAGTTTATATTTCACAGTTTTGTCAATATATTTTAGTGTGTGGGTAAGAACATCCAAGACACAGCTTAACTGATTAGTTCAAAGAGGTCATATTATGATGGATGCTAGTGTAGCATATATAATCACAGAATCAATTGAACGAGCCACCACAGCAACAATTTTGTTATCTTGGCGCCCATGGACGTTCACACGTCATATTTCGAGTTTTAGTCACTGGCAGTGCAGGAGACCGACGGAACCGCCTTCAATTAGGCTGTGCATCGCCACGTAAAGTTGATAGTTGTTCCTATTCCGATGATGTTATTTATGGTCTTTGCGTTTTGCCCTTGGATCACATATTTCATCTTGCTTCCTCATGCGGTTGGTTTGTATTTTCTGGCAAAGTCATTTTCATTAAAGGGCTGGCGACTGAGTATATTTACAAGCAGGAGGCATGATTCTTCTTCACCGTTGTAAGGGTTACTCTGTACTCTTAAATCAACAAGATGACAAGAAAAGAGAATTCCAAAATACCGACAATTGGCATGTCATATATTGTCAGTTAGAATGGAATTGTTCTTATCTTTGCCACACAACACAGTTCATTTGTAAATTTGACAAGGGAACATGACAGTTTTCCCAAATTGGACAAATTGGATAGGGGAACATCTTAAGGTTGGCAAACAACATGGGAATTCTGTGCAACGATATTCCGAATATTTTTATGTCAGTTTTACTGCAGAAGGCTGGTATTCATCTGAAAGTTGTGTGCAACCAGATTGCCCTGGAATAATCTTCTGTCTCCAATAAAAACTCCCAGTTTGCTCATATACAGTGCCATATGTGACCCTCTTATTTGTCGGCTAGGGGACATGATCTGCTTTGTGTGCCACATATGATATACATGTATTGTACACTCGTACTAATCATTAAGAAGTAGCAAATATACCACATGATGTCATTTCGGGCAAATGGCTTTGTTTCCATAAATATACCTGACTGTAAGGGGTAAGTGCATGGATCTGTTTGCAAAACCAAATAAGTGGTTGTCTACATTGCATAATCAATACAAAATGAACATGCAATCATAATTGCCTCTGTGCTTCTGAAACCAGCAACATGACTTATTGCATTTTGCTGTCAATATCATGGCTTAATTATCTCAGTTTACGTGCTTCAATCATGCAAATGTAGGTGCGTTAACACTAAAAGTCTCTTTTGTGAGTGTAGTCTATCTGAGCAAGGTAAATATTTCGTAGTTTCCTTTCTGTCGAAATATCATTGAAACCTCAATGTAAAGAATGAATGATATCACGTTTTACAGCAACGAGCAGGAATACTTAGTTTCAATTCTTCCCATTATAGCGGAAAAAGCGTGGGATCTTACTTTAAACATTAACTCTTATGGTACTAGGTAGAAATTTGAACAAAAATACTCCTCTTTGCATGGTTTAGAACACAAAATAAGCTGCCAGCCGATGACATCCTTTGAGTCTTTTTTTTTTCCTCTCTGAGGTAACAAGAATACCTATGCTTTAGACTTTGGATATCAATTGGATTTATTAAAGCTCAAATAGTACTGGCAAAACATCTTAAACATGAATACATTTTAACCCACCAATGACACCGATTCAAGATTTACCGAAACATCAAATTTCACCTCCCAATACAAAATGAGAAGAAACAAATTTCACTCCTGACTTAAGACAGGCAGTCACTCATACAAAGCAACTGGTGGTTGTAAAGCAGTTCTCTCAGCCTTTGAAATATCCTTTATCAAATACAGACTTTATTCAGGTTATACTATTGGAGTGAATCAACACTTGTTGTGGGTGCTACACCCCAAGGGTGTATTTACGGAAGTGGATGACTGGTGTCCTCCCTTAATTTTCATTTTTAACATATTTTGAGAAAGAAAAGTCCAAAATAGAGTAAGATATGGTGTTCGGTCCCATTCTAAATTTACCCATATAAAAGCCCGAACAAACATCTATGGCGATTCGTTTTTTCCGTCAGTCGTACGCCTTTGGAACAGCCTGCCTATTGAAACAAGGAAATGCGAATCGCTGCAAGAATTCAAATCCAAAATCAATAGTAACAAGGATAAAGCAAACGAACTTTTTTATGCTGGAGGTAGAAAAATTAATGTTATACTAGCTAAATTACGGATGGGCTGCAGCGATCTAAAGGCTGACCTGTATAAAATAAGGGTAGTCGATACACCGACTTATGTCTGCGGCCTAGGAAACGAAGATGTATTTCACTACCTTTTCGAATGTCCCCGTTACTCTGCACAGCGTAGTATCTTGCAAACCGAAATCATCCCCCATGCTCAATTTACATGCAAAACGTTGCTGTATGGACCCATCAATTGCCCTAAATAAGTAAAATCAAAGATTTATGATGCTGTTATCGCCTATGTCAAATACACAAATCGGTTTCCTTAATAACTGTCACGGGAACAATTCTGTTTAGCTAGCCATACTATACCTATCTGTCCTGTCAAATTGATGTCAACTTCTCTTTGTATGTCCTTGTGCATGTATTGTCCTGTTATACCTGTATTTGCACCCTCTCTTCACTCGATTGTACCTCACAGCTTTTCTTCTTTTCTTTTTTTTCGCGAGAGGGGTTCATATAGGCTTTGCCTGCTCCCCAAATCGTTTTTGGAAATAAAATATGTTTAAACCAAAGGTCCATACTGAATAAAGTGGATGAAATACAAATTAGCTGATATTTCAGGCCACTGTAGACTATGGAATGGTGTTAATTAATTCAACAGGACACGAATTGTTCATGATTTACAGGGAAAATTAATATGATTGACTCCTCTATGTGAAGAGTTTTTACTTTTTTTTTAATTTTTTATTATTTTTTTTAAAGTAAAACTGGTATAACGGACCAGTTTATTCCTGCCAGGGTCAACCATTTCTCACGGATCATTGAAAAGACACTGTGGCAGTATTCCTTGTGGATGTCTCTGACAATCAGTGGTAAATACCTGGCAACTGAAGAACCCTCAGGTCGACACCACTTGCTGGTTTTGATTAGCATCACAGTGGCATACATCATGTGACATTCAGACATTTTACCGCTGATAATTGTGTACTGCAACTATGTTTCCAACCTTATGTCCGCAATGTATTGTAATTATACTATAACGTATGTGGATTATTGCAAAAATATTGTGGGCTATCAATATTAATCGATCCAGATACGGCTTCCTTTGAAAACACCGAGCAATAAGATTAAATAGCCTTTCTGATTTATGTTCAAATAGGAGGACTTCCGTTGAATAGTAATACATATGTACATGCTCGACATCTGCTTGCGGGTTATAACGATTGCATTTCAGTTTCAACCCTAAGGTAATTTCCTGTGTTTCACTTTGTATATATTTTAGTATTCTAGCAAGCAATAACGAAATCCAACCCTTGACACTCACAAAAGACTAAAAGGAAACAACACTGAACATATCAAGCGTCTCCTGTCCTGTTGCGAACAGACGCTCAGGTGAGCCCTGGCTGTGTGCTGAAAACAGAAATTATAAAAGCACTGCTCAACCCTTCGTTCAGCCAACCTTAAAGTTTGGCTGTTGAAGTCCATATTCGGTAGAAATGACATAACCACAGTGGTAAGCAACCACAGACATGACCACAGCCTTTGTTAAAAAAAAATGGTTGTCACGGGTGACCTTTCATTCTGTGGTTAGGCGGATGTATGCAGTTTGCCCACTGTGTCATGTCGAACTTGTAGGTTTCTTGTGTAGGCCTACTAGTCTTTATTTAATTCACGTGAAGTGCCCCATGGCCCAGTGTGCCGCTTCAGTCATTCTACAATGGGAAAAACTCCAAATTTCACTGCAGTAGCACAACATATCATTAGAAAACTCGTCGGAGAAAATATAATCAAAAACAGGAAAAATAAAACGGCCGAGTGAAAAGAAGCAAAGAAAGAGAATCTGCATAGAAAATGACTGTGCCCTTCACCTCGAGATATGGGGTGAATCAACACACGAAAGAGCAACTGAAAATTCCGTATCAAACGAAAAGCACTGCAGGTTGACACAATACAGTGAAACCTCATTATAACGACACTCAGATATCCGATATATTCAATATAATGATGCAAATAGTCTTGGAAAAGAATTATTTTCTTTGTTCTCTAATATTTGATTCATTCATCTGACATATTCTGTTATCTAACACATTTCAGAGGGAACAGATGGTGTCATTACAACGAATTTTCACTGTACATGTAATACACACAAAATCTGTTTGAGGCAAATTTCCTGCATTTAGGCCGTTTAATGCCCTCAACAATTTAATATTCTTTTGGTTTCTTTCCTTCTTTCTTTCTTTCTTTCTTTCTTTCTTTCTTTCTTTCTTTCTTTTTTTTTTCTCTTTCTTTTTTCTTTCGTTCTGTATTTCTTTTTTTCTTCTTTCTACTCTATTTTGCATTAATCTGACTTCAAAAATTCCAAATCATCATGCCATATATCCTCTTTAAAGAAGAGAAACAGTTTTTACGTCACGCCCCAGTTTTGAGCAGCGTAAACCATAGCTTTGAACCCTGTTGTTAGCAAACGCTTTAGGTGAACTAACTAAGAACAGAGCTTGGTCAGGACTTGGGCACCTGCCGCTCAAAGTTTTGGAAATGCAAAGAAATTTTGTAAGATACATCGGCATAAATAATCAGCGATGTTTGAGAGTTATGATTGTTCAGATGCATTGGATTTTCTTTCAAAAACAAAGTAACTTGTCTTCTGAACGGTTATATTTATTTCTTAGAGTTACACACAACTAACCGCTAAAACCAAGAGAGAGCACAGAACTGGTATCTGCTCTTTCTGTACCACAAAATATCTTTGCCTTAAGTCATTGCAATCCGTCGTTTGTGCCTAATTATGTTGTATGTGTGCCTCCAGGTGAAACAAATAATAAATAGCCACGGTAGTTTAGGCATATTTTGGTATCGTACACGTGTTATAAAGAGAAGCCTCGATACCAGCAATGGTGTAGATGACATTATTGTTTTATTGCCTTGTGTTTACCAAGGAACTTCAGAACTCAGAAACTTTTTATTTGACAGTATCAAAACGATTGAATACAAGCTATTTAACAGATATGTATTTAATCATAATCGACAGAAGCTTATAATAACTATGTCAGGATGACCCGAGCTGAGGATTAAGATCCGCTTTTAAATATTGACGCTAATTTTTCTTATAGGGAGAGTCATATTTCTAACGGAGACTTTGTGATTGCTATGACAGATCTGGTTAAATCTTTTGTTTCGTTTGATTGTTGTCATTATATGCCGCACTAGTTTAGCCATTTGTAAGTAATAGGCAGGTTCCATATGAGACTAAACATTGCATATATAATAAAGAGCTCTTGTTCCCAGATATTAAAAAGACGCCATTGGTAATATGTTCGACTCTATTTTGTTTTCATTAATTTTCAATAAAAATAATTGTTGGTGTATTCTGGTCCACAAGGTCCCAGTACATATTTTGTCTTGATTGTCTGACAGTAAAAGAGAATGATGCATTAAAACATGTTTGAACGACTGTCAAATATAAAGCCTTAATGGCAGTCAAACTCACAGAAAAATCAATCTATTAGCGACGTCCGCCAAGCTGGAAAATGAATGGTATCTTTGTTTTTGTGTCAAAGTTGCTTTTAACTTTTTAAAACTCCCATTAAGCTACTCAAACTTTTGAGTACAAAACTTCTTGCTGTTGCAAATTCCAAACAAATCAGTACTGGCTCTATCAAAGTCTAGAATATCTGCATAAAATCATTGATGACAGGTAAGCATGCCTCCAATATATATATATATATATATATATATATATATATATATATATATATATATATATATATATATATATATATATATATATATATATATATATATATATATATATACATATATATGTATATATATGTATATGTATATATGTATATGTGTATATATATATATATATATATATATATATATATATATATATAATATTAATTTATTTGGGCTGATACAGCCTATGTCAAAATTTTACAGAGGAACGTGTGCAATATAGACAATAGTATTCCATATATATATACAGGTTAGACAGGGACAGGTTAACTTATGGAGAGTAAAGAGTTCGAACTGCAGAATAGGATATTGACTATTAGGAAGTGGTTCTGGGCAAAAAGACATAAATATAATATATATATATATATATATATATATATATATATATATATATATATATATATATATATATATATATATATATATATATGTGTGTGTGTGTGTGTGTGTGTGTGTGTGTGTGTGTGTGTGTGTGTGTGTGTGTGTGTGTTTGCAATTTCCCACGTCTCCAATACCCTTCTTTATGATGCTGACGTTTGATAGAGATGCGCATTGTGAAAGGGTAAAACAAAGTCGGTTACTAGGTCGTGTTGCTCTGGATCCCTAATTCTGCGCGATTTTCTTCTTCGGTTGGATACTTACTAATTAATAGGGTTAATGTATACTTTCTTCTTAATTGGAATGGCAGCCAATGGGGATTAGAAGAGTAATTTACATTATTGACCTTTGTCGAAAACCGTCATGCAGATTCCCTTCAAACTTGGTGGAGGTGTGACTATGGAGAATGCACACTAAATGTTTTTAAAAAGCTATGATCGAATGACCCTTGGATTTTTAAATGTTTCTTTTCTTTGCATGCTAGTAAAAACCCTCCGCAACCGCTGGCTGATTGCTCAAAAAATTACATGGGAACTTTTCTTGAAGTCCATTGACCATAAAGTGTTCCATGTGCTATTTATTTATTTATTTATTTATTTATTTATTTATTTATTTATTTATTTATTTATTCATTCATTCATTCATTCATTCATTCATTCATTCATTCATTCATTCATTCATTCATTCATTCCTTCCTTCCTTCCTTCCTTCCTTCCTTCCTTCATTCATTCATTCATTCATTTATTTATTTATTTATTTATTTATTTATCTATCTATCTATCTATCTATCTATCTATTTAATTTATTTATTTATTTAGACACAGTTGTTCCATTTTTTGTCTCCATTATTTGTTTGTTAGTTTGTGTGAAACTTTGACCGCAAAAGCTTGCATGTACAAGTATCTATTGGAGCGATGAGGTGTGTATTTGTCAACAGCGTTTCAACGTGTAAAGATAAAAATACTATTACTGAGTGGCTTGCAATTTAATTAGACTACTTCCATGTCTTCAATGATGTCTTACGAACGTAGTTACATTGATTGTGTAATTCAACAATCATATAAGCTATATGCCAGGTCGCTTTACACCTTCTTACAAAGCAAGGCACCGCAGCGTGAGGTGGCGAAAAGAAAACTGGGCACCTGTATGTGTTTGTGGTTTCAGTGGGACTGAACTCATTTGGATTAATGGGTAATAGTTATTTCTAAGACTGGCTAAGCACACTAGCTAGTATGCCACTGCTCAGATGCTTCTTTTTACTGAAAACATACCAAGCACACATATTTTGCGTACAGTCCAAATGATGCGTCATTAAGGTCGCTCTGCGGCACTGGTCTTTTAACAATTGCTTTCAATGAAAAGGAACAAATCTAAATCTTTGGACGAGGGCCCTTTCGTTTGGATGAAAATTGTGGAAAAATGGAGACTTTTGGTCAGAGAAGACGATTTTAAACACACCAACAGCTGCTGCATTAATATTTCTGCGGTCAAAGGAGCTGTTTACAATTAAATCCCCTGGATCACTCTGGGCTCCCAACACATTACTTCGCTGTTGACTTCATCATTGATAAATGCCGCTTAAAGACTGATGAACACTTAACACTCTGACAATAATGGACAAAAATATCCTAGTATCACGAGTCATCATTGGTCGTTTTGCCTAATAATATAAATGTTATTAACGCATCCTGCTCAACAACAGATAATTGATCGAATGACGGCATTTTCATTTAGGCAGGATTTGGGAGTTTCAATTCAATGTACGCTCAGTATCTTCTGGAGGACCACATGAAATGCGCAGGATAAACAACAATATGCCCAAAATGTCATAATCTCACCTTGCCCCGCTAACCATCTAAATTGTAAATTTCCACAGGACAGCATTCTTACTTGGATCATGTCTGTTAAAGCGATATAAGCCTCTTTATATGTGTCGATCTGTATATTTCGGAAAGCTAATAAAGCAGGACCTGGATATTTGAAGACCCAAAATGTGTCTATAGAGCAGGCTCTTAGCTAATCTGATCACGTAAAAATGAATTCCGTCTGAGCTCAAATATCCTTCAACAACACTCACTAGCATGGAAAGCACACATGACCGTTTGGCTAAAAGTGTCTTTAAATTGGTTTCATACTTAAACACATCCCTTTTTTTTCTTGTTCGATCAAGGCTGCCCTTGCGAATTGTGCAAAAGATTGTTTAAATTTTATTTATTTATATATTTATTTATTTATTTATTTATTTATTTATTTATTTATTTATTTATTTATTTATTTACTTATCTTTCTTTTTTTATTAATTTATTTGCACATTGTAAAAGGTTTACACATTGTTGAGACACACACAGATTTCTTTTACTTATGCTACATGATATCTACGGACAATTACTCCAAAAACGCTTCCGCTGTTTTCCTGGAATTTTATTTCCATATGGTTTGCATCAGAATTTTAAATTAAGGAAAGTCGGGATAATTCGAGCAGCTGCCTCTGGTGCCATGTGTTTCATAATCTAACAACAGGACGGACTTTAAAGTGGTAAACCTATATCCAGCTCATAATTCAATTATAATCTCTGCTAATAAATTTACATTAAAGTCCCTTATTTTTCAGAACTCATTTACTCTGATTTGCCCTATATCAAATTGACAACTAATGAGAGTGTTTATTGCCGTATACCGGAAAAGGAATGAAGTAACCGTATTAACACTTTCTCGTTTAAGTTGTTCAGCAGCCATAAAATGTAAAATAACTGATCTCCTTTTTTTCTTCAGTGGCACATACCCATGTGTGTATATATATATATATAAATATGTGTGTGTGTATCTTATGCAATACATGATATACTTTTAGAAGGTAGTGAATATCTTATTTGAATACAGTTGACTTTAAGCATAACCGCCATGTTGTGTATTATCACTTGAAATGGATTATTAATTAATGGCCAGCGCATTGGATAATGTACGAAAGAATCAGTATAGTGGCTGGTGCGAACATTTGCATATAGTCATAGTGATCGGTTTTTATGTTAAATTGATTTAAAGTTTTGCTGACACTACTTGCAACTGTACAAAATCTGTTACAGAAGTAAACATGGCAAAAATCTACTTTACTTATAACTTACAAAACGCACTTTCTGCATGCACCATAAGGTTATTGTTAGGGATATGTTCATTTGCGGTCAAAATGTGTCCTCGGAGAACTTACATTGCGAGCTGGCTTCTTGTTCTCTCCGATAAATGAACTTTCCCGGGAGATGACTGGTATTGTCGTTTTCTTTGATTCAGTTTCTTCTGTTTGTGAGTTCTTTCTCAATCAACTGCGTTATCCTTGAGACAAAGTGGGCCCTAACTCATTTGCGGAAACAAGTGACGCTCGCATTTGTTTATAGTTACAATGAAACGGGACAACACCGAGAGGTGAGCCAACGCGAGATGAATACTAAGTAGAAATATTGATGCATTAGCAACATTTGAAATAGCTTGATGCATTTATATGTCCTTTGTGTACAATTATACTCTACATTAGAATTTAAATAATGCTTTGAGGAAATCTTCCTGATATATAACCTACGCGTATAGAAATAGTTCGACTTGCTTTCCATCGTGATCGTTCTGTCTATGTTTCTATTCCATAGCACACAGACTAGACTTTGACACCCAGCTATATAAAATGTAACTGGTGTATACTGACAGTGAATATTGCATATCATTTGTCCATGGTTTATGTAATTTTATCTGAATAGTAACGTTGCACTGGCCAATTTCTTCAACCCTCTTGATGTTTGGACAAAAACAACGGCGCATACACAGGTCGAGGATTCCTTGACCAAAGCCTTTTGGCTAAGGTCAAGAGCAATCAGCGATCCTGGAATGAGCCTAGAACAACTCCAGGACGAGCATTAATGACTGTCCCGAGGTACGTAACGCACAGTCTATTTATTTTGCTAGTATTAGCTCATCGATGAAAGTCACAGGGCACGAATACACTGTACAAGCGTCGTTGATGAAAAGTCAGGTCGTGATGACCTCACAAGGACTTGCAACCCGTGCATTGATTGGCTCAAGGTCCATGGTAACCAAATTAACATCCGACGAGGCGTATCCATGTGCCACAAAAGAGTATTTGCCATAGACTTACCAAGAGCAAAAACAAAATACAAAGTAAAAACAAAACAAAGACCCCCCCCCCCCAAAAAAAAAACAAAAACAAACAAACAAACAAAAGCAAAACTTAAACAAAAACAAATCACAAAAGAACCCGTAGTATATGGGGGCATTTCCCATCTGATTCTGCTCTTTTTTTCTCTCTCTCTCCCTCTATCATTTTTGGTTTAAACATAGGTTTGTGAATGTCCTTGTATTCTTTGTGTGTCCAAAAACTTGACTGCGTTAGATGTATCTTTATAAATTCTGAGGACAACATTTACAACATTGACTCTGTTTTCAGCAATAAGCATGATAAGGACCAATACTGACACAGCTACTCTTTGATCCCATTGCTGGGACTTTTATCAATCGGGACAACCGATGCTGAGATGCCTACTTTATCAGCTATTCCTGCCATGTTAGGATGAAAAAGCGCAGTGTGTCAGTCATCATTTTAAGTAGTCTATCCGTATTTGAGTGTTTGCAGTACAATCTTTATTAAAATGTCTCAGTGTTGAAGCTCTCGCCTTCTCCGAAGACGATTTTTGGGTGAACCCGAACAGGAAAGGTGTGACATCATCTCAATGCAAACTTTAATTCACATATTGCAACTCTGACATAGTATGCTGTCCCTGACGATTTTACGCGTTTTGCAGCATCACAGGCTTACAAGAATGTGTTATTTTAAAATTATTTTGCAATTGAGTGTAACACTGACAATAAGTATTTTAAAACTTATCTGTGCTCGTTGCTGTGTATATAACGTAATTTTGCTTGGCAATAATCCACATCAAATTTGTATTATATCATTGCTGTAAGCAGCGTGGTTAAATTATCTTCAAACTTAAATGGAATGAATTTCTGCAGCTTTTGTGCCTAGTTTTTGATAACGTAGTGCAAGTATTATTTTATATATTTATTTATTTATTTATTTATTTGTTTGTTTGTTTGTTTGTTTGTTTGTTTGTTTGTCTGCCTGTCTGTCTGTCTGTCTGTCTGTCTATCTATCTATCTATCTATCTATCTATCTATCTATCTATCTATCTATTTATTTATTTATTTATTTATTTGTTTATTTATTTTTGGAACGGTTGGCATTACCGATTTGGCAGTCGGCTTACCTAGTGTAGCTGGTCGTGCGTCACGTCCGTCTTCCATTTGCAATCATGTTTTCAATTCTTTCGATACATCATTCACATTCATTGTTAAAATGCATTAGGACATTTTACTAAAAGAGCTCTGTAGTAATTCATATCCACGTGTCACTTTTAAAACAAATACTCACGCAAATTTGAAAGAGCTATAGCAAAATTAAGCTTCACCACTTGCACTTTCAAACGGAGGCTTGGTTTATGTATCTGAATGTAGCTGGACGGTTGGCGAGCTTTATCCAACTATATACTAAAAGACCCAAATTGGATGGCCAAACCAGGAGTGACAAGGAAGAAAACACGGTTAACTTATGCGAAACCTCGGTAGAGACTAGTCCATGCATATGGTTTATAACATCTTTTATCTAACTATCCGTATACCCGGATGAGGATAAAGGACGTCTGCCGGTTAATGGAACAATGGTTGATTAAATAATTTTGGAAAGTACCATTGTTAGGAATTGGTTCTTAAATTCGGTAGTAAGTTTTTATGTTAATGATAATTATTGTTACGTTTGCCGGTTACTGGTACAATTTTTGATTGAATGGTAGTGAAAAGTGCCGTTCTCAGAATTTTTTTTCTGAAATTTTAAGTTTTTATGTAACCATTAATGATTATTTTCTGAAGTTTGAAGATTTTATATAACCATAAAAAATTGTTTAAATAGCTGCTGCCAACAACCCGAAACAAACTTTTTAAGGCAGGGGAGATGGAACTTGTTTGAGAGTGCAAGTGACATTGACAAGCGCCGAAAGCACGAAGCGCGGGGGGGGGGGCATGATGTTCACCGCCGGTAGTTTTTTTTTGGGGGGGGGGGGTTTGAGCAGACAAAAAAAAACGGTATTCCTACAATCCGAGCGGGGTTCTGTTCTTTTCCAAATGCACCACAAACTTCATTATGAGAAGACAATGCCAGGTACTTACAGTAAAGTTTAACGTTAAAGTCAGGTAAGGTGAACGTCAATTTCACAGAGCAGAGTTCTGTTTGAATGATGATACAAGAAGAAAGTTGGAAATATTTCAAAGTCAATTGCAGCATTTTTGGCATAAACAATGGAACGACAGGGAGGTATCTATAAAACATTATCTGTTCGTTTTTAATTTCCCTTCGATAAGAGGGCTCTTAGCGCAAACACTGATGAAGCTAAATGGAACACAAAAAAAGTAAAAATTATGGAAGATAACTAAAATGGTGTACATTTTTGGCAACTGCGGCATATATATATATATATATATATATATATATATATATATATATATATATATATATATATATATATATATATATATATATATATATATATATACACACATACATACATACATATGTGTGCTCAATATATTGAGGCCAGTATGGGATATCGTATTAAGTATTACCGGCGCATCAAAATTTACAAGATATTTACGCAATTTTTCTGTGTGGCCCGGTAACAACTTTGACCGTTTTTTTTAGCATTAATTGGTGGATTTACAGCAGTCAGTTGATATGAATGAATGTGGATACGTTGGAGATGCGTGTTGTGTGACTGTCAAAGTACCAATGACGATCTTCACTTGATAAACACTGTTCTGTTTCCCGGGCGTTTCCATTGCATAAGTTTTTTTGTAAACCGTAAAAAAGAGTTGGGAAAACATTAATTATTTCATTGACATTGATTGACTGAACATCCAATTTTTTCAAATGCCTGGTTTGGGGGCCGAATAATGGTCGGTGCTTTGCGTAAGCTTGACTTTTGTGTTTTTGAATATTTTACCTGCATGTTATATACAGACACAGGCATTTTCCAATTTTCGACTGCCCAAAATAGTGCCTGCGGGTTATGCAGAATTTTGCCCGGCTTCGATATCTTCAGATCAATGTAAACCAAACTGACGGATTTCCCACACTGGCCTCCATATATTGTTCTCCTTTGCCAGCCAGTGATTACCCCGCAACGAAGTTGTCAATCATCCCAATGGACTGCCATATAAGGCGTAACCAATCAGCGGGCCAGTTATGAAACCACGCTTGCGACAGCACATGCTGACCCTGGTACAGAACTCGGAATTTTCTGAACAAAAACTTTATAAATTGCGTTCTTTTAAGTATTATTTATTAAAAATCTCATAGTAGTCAACAAACAAACAGTGCTTACGGATTACAGACTTGTCAAACTGGAAAAAAACAGCGAATAAGTGCTTGTAATCCATTCAAAGACGGCTTGACATTTTAACTCATTTTTCAAACCATCGTTTCCATAACAACCTCCCAAACTTTTTCGTTTTCATGTTCCACAGTTTTGCTTGGAAAAACAACTAGTTTTTGCCAATGGCATCCTGAAGAGTTGGACTAAAAAAGTGGGTCTCAGATTTTTTTGTTAGGCCTGGTTCTTTCACAGCACTTGAGAAAATTTGAAATCCTTTGAGGTATAAATGGAGTGTCATCACTTCAACTTCAGACCGCTACAGCTCATTAATGGCGTAAAACACGGGGTAAAACAACACATTTTTGAGTATAGGTGTGACAACATAATTTTTTTTCCAAAATTTTTGTATGTACTACCATAACGGAAAAAGCTGAATCAACATTATCGGAAAAAAAGAATGCTATCTTTGCATAATTGCTGCATAAACACATAGCAAAGTACGTAATTGACAATTTTATTATTTTATTCCACGGCAAGTTTAATACTCACAAATGTATCCTTCATGGGGGTAAACATGAGCTTTAATTTGTTTATTTGAGATTTTGTACAAGTTGTACCTAACCCTGAGCTTGTCCTTAAACAGGATAGAAAAAGTGAATTCCCGTTCGTCTTTGTTTCATGTCGAATACTATGAAGCTTGTCTAATTTGGACACCAGTGACCCTATGAAAGAGTGTCCTTACTCGAGACTTGTGCCTTTAATCAAGGTGTGGTACTGTTAGAGCCAATTGATAATGTTTGTTCCAAGTGAAATAGACTTTGATATGCACTTATTAATACTAGTGCATTGACTTTTGGGAAAAAATCGAGTCCCGGAATCCGCAAAAACAATTATCTTTAAAATCCCGGGACCCGGGCACCGGCAGCTAAACCCTCACTGAAATGATACATAGAAACATATTTTAACTTGCTTTTTAGCTCAGCTGACTTGTCACGTAGCTGAGCTTATAGCATGGTCTTCGTCCGTTGTCCGTCCACAATTGACATTTTCGACTTCTTCTCCAAAACCGTAAGCCATATTTACTTCAAACTTGGTAGGAATGTAGCTTGGGTAAGTCTTTACAAAGTCTGTTGAAATGGTTATGCTACAACGATTTTGGTATTTTTTTATGATTTGTTTTCTTTTTTGGGACAAATCTGAAAAAAAAATCTCCTTCTGTGAATCGCTCACCCAAATGCTTTGATATCACATAGGAACACTCCTAGGGACCCCTCGTTCTTAATTTGTTAACCAGGTTGCGCTGCAATTTGTTTCCAATTTTTCATGATTTTCTGGTGCGTTTTTGCTATTTTCGACTTCTTCTCTAGAACCGTTACTCAGATTAAGCTGAAACTTGGTGGATCTGTTCCTTCTGAAAGGGTCAAACAAAGTTGTTCACTAGGTATCACTGCTGTGGATTCCTGATTTATAACGATTTTTTTTTCAATTCGGGTATCTTTTAGTAAATGCAGCTTTCCCCTTAATTTACTCTGTAAGTCAATAGGTATTCTAATGGTTATTCACATTTTCGACTTCTCCAAAACCACCATCCAGATTCACTTCAAACTTGGTGGGGATGTGCCTTGGGTGGGTCTCTACCAGGTGTGTTTAAATGGTTACGCTCTATTGATTATTGCACTTTTAATGATCTTTTTTCTTTTTGGGGGCAAACCTTACAAAATCGTCTCAACAACCGCTCACCCAATTGCTTTGATATCGCATCGGGACACTTCCAGGGAATTCTAGTTCTGAACTTGTTCACCAGATGGCGCTCCGATTTTTTCTATATTTTTTTTATGATTTTTGTGCGTTTTTGCTATTTTTGACTTCTTCAGAACTGCCATTCAGATTAAACTGAAACTTGGTGGACATGTTCGGTGAGGAAGGGTCAAACAAAGTTGTTCACTAGGTGGCACTGCTGTGGATTCCTGATTTTTTTTTTTTTTTTTTTTTTCAATTCGGGTACTTATCGGTACGTGCACCTTTCCTATTAATTGCTATGTAAGTCGATAGGCATTCTAAGGGTAATTCACATTTTCGACTTCTACTTTAAAACTGTCATACAGATTTACTTCAAACTTGGTGGCAATGTACCTTGGGTGGGTTTCTACTAGCTTTGTCCACATGGTCATGCTTCAGAGTTTTTTTTTTAATTTTTTTATGAATTTTTTATTCTTTTTTGGACAAATCTTGAATAATCTTCTTCTCTACAGCCTCTTACCCAATTGCTTTGATATTACATAAGAACAGTTCTGGGGACTCCAAGTTCTGAATTTGTTCACAAGATGGTGCTGCATTTTTCACTCGTTTTTTTTTTAAATGAATTTTTGTATTTTTTCATTCCTTGTCACTTCTTCTGCAGAACCGTCTCTCGGATTAAGTTGAAACTTTGTGGATATGTTCCTTGTGAAAGGGTCAAGCAAAGATATTCACTAGGGAGCATTGCTGAGGATTCCTTATTTTTAAGGAATTTTTTTTTTAATTCGGGTACTTATCGGTACCTTTTCGTTTGCTTACTTTGCAAGTGGGCATTCTAAAGCACTATAATGGTAATTCGAATTTTGGACTTCTGTGAAGAAACTATCCGTACGATTTACTTCAAACTTGGTGGCAATGTGCCTTGGGTGGGTCTCTACCAAATTTGTTCAAAAGTCATGCGCCAAAGATCTTTGGATTTTTTATGATTTTTTTTTTTCAAATATCTTCTAAAAGGGTTTGAATAGGAAAGTATAACATGGGAATTTCTTGTAATGGTTATAAGGTAAATAGCATTTTTCCATATTGTGCCAAACTTGGTAGGGATGTACCTTTTATAAGTGTCTACCTGTTTTGTGCAAATGATCATGCTCCAGTGATGCTAAGACCTTGATTTCATTCCCTAGGTCACAGGACAACTCACACGAAATTTGTTGTTCACTTGATAACTTGAGATCTGTTTTGAGTTAGGACCCTGGTGTTGCACGTTTTATTTTTTTCTCTTTTAAGGTCATGCTTAGAGAGTACATGAGTGACATTAACCTCGTTTCTGGGGTCACAGTGCAACATACATGAATTTAACTCTTCACTATAACTTGAGAGCTACTTAAACTGGGACCTTGATGTTGCACCTGTAAGTGTTCTCCTATAAAGACCCCAAGTTCACAGAGCTGCAAGGGTGGTGAATGTCTAGGTCTGTGAATTTGGGGTATGATCAAGGTCACCTAGGGACTGAGTAAGTCTAATCTTTATAGGAGAACACGAACAGGTGCAACATCAAGGTCCCTTGGTGACCTTGATCATACCCCAAGTTCACAGAGCTGTAAGTGTGATGAATATCTAGGTCTGCTGAGCACGGGCTGTTCACACAGCCCTCTTATATTCAGGTACAGCATAATAATTCCAGCATTCGACAAATTGCCTATTCCTGAGAGAGAGACAGAGAGAGAGAGAGAGAGAGAGAGAGAGAGAGAGAGAGAGAGAGAGAGAGAGAGAGAGAAAGAGAGAGAGAGAGAAAAGAAAGAAACATTACAATGAAATGGGCACAAATACACATAGATCTATAATTTGTTTACTTATATCGAAAATAGTCGGGTATTAAAAATTGGATTCGGGAGCCGGGTTTTTTTGGGTGGGGGGGGGGGCATTTTGACGTGGGTCCCGGGTACCCGGGTCCCGAGTCAATGCACTAATAAATACAGAATGTGTGCACCAACATTTGCTGCAAATTACATAACTAGGAGAAAACAAAAAATAACATACATACTTTAAACAGTAAAATGACTTCCTAACTTATAGCTATAGCTTGTCTTAATTTCATAGTTTTGTTTATTTGTTACCAATATTTTTGTACCTGATACACAATTATGGCATGTCCCTTTTACTGAGGTATTGCTAACTTCAAAATGACTATAATCTTGTATGGCTCTGTGCGATAAATTGTGCATATATTCATGTGTACCTATTGGCAGAAATCATCCTTCTGGAGCATGTACTTGCAAAATGATGGACTATTTCCGTGGTGTCGGCAGGCATGCTGCAATGTATGCTCATCATCGCTAAAGATGAGCGTCGTTCCTGTCCTTTTGGTGCAGAAAGAATTACCACTGGTCCAAAAACATTGCCCTGTGTAAGGGTCTAAAAGACACAAATCAAAGTGTCATTTTGTTTGATACTTTGCACCTTCGATCAGCCAAAAGACGAGATTTATTTAACATCCTACAGGGTCATATACTTGCAAAATGATTAACTGTTTCACTGATATCGACGGGCACGCTGTAATTTATGCGCATTACCGTCAAAGAAGAGAGTTGCTTCTGTCCTATTGAACTTCGCGTGTTCGTGTACACCCTACGGATGATACTGGTACTACTTTCGCACCAGCAAGAATTGACTGGTATTGTGAGCCACTGTCACAAACTCGTGTCTGCAGATGACGTACGTATTCTGCTGAATTTTTTGCCGTAAACTTGTGACGCCAGTGTAGTACACGCAAGTCTTCAGACGCAAGCTTTGATGAGGGAAGATCATTGTAGTACAGATTGACTGCGAGAAACTTCATCATCTTTCTCACATATTACCAAAGGGATCAAATGCAATTAGCTCTGTACATTTGACGCCAAATGCTATGGAGATAACAACAAAAGTTTTAAAAAAACCCCACCAAAGTTCAACATGTTGAGTTGCACCACCAACATGTAAATTTCATAGTGAGCTAAGACACAAACGTTGGTATATTACATTAAGCTTTCTTGCGTCGCCCATTGATTTCTGGGTTTCATATTTGATATCCTTGGATAATTGCTTCCAAAGATTTGAACTAGAGGGAGGTAAGGAAGAAATATTGATGTTTCATACAACTATTTCCACCTTACTGCATGGCATGTCCACTTTTAAGTTCTTCCATCCAATACTATTCAGGCACGTCAATATCGATCCTTGTTTTTAATCATCCCTCCAAGTTATTTCTATGTTTAAGCTTCTTAATGTACAACGTGCCTGTACGCAGATACTTTAAACATTGTCACTTAAAATACAACATTGACGTAAACTGAATTAGGGATCAATTTTTACCTTTTAAATTCTTAGTGCTTGCCAACATTTTGCTCGAACTTGGTCTTGAGAACTTGAATTGTGCGAACTAGAATTTATGATATGTACCTCAAATCAAGTGGTTTTTTTTCTAAAGTACAACTGATTTTTGCCAAAGCTAAGTAATTGGCGCCACTGTACGATAGACCAGAATAATTATTGTTATCGATAGCGCCCTGCACGTTGGTAACCAAATTAGGCCAAAGAAAATTGTCTACAGGTAAATTTTATTGATGATTACTTTTTCATTTAATTAACATCTCATTGCGGATTATCAATAAACACTTCTTATTTAGGTTTAACATCGCTTTTTACCTTGATTTCGTTTTCATAAAATTAATTTCCCTCAAATAAAATTAATCGTTCCACTTTTCGATTTGAGTTCAGGCCTATCCTCACTTCAAAGGCGGAAACCGAGAAATTAATTCCATTTTCTTATGTTATATTATTATCTATAGCCTAAAACTAATACACAATGGCTTAGATCAGTTAATTTTTCTGGACTTTTTGGTGGTTAATATGATCAAATCAACTGATGGGAGAATCGTGTAAACATAAAGACTCCAAACATTCAAAATTAGATGCAGAACAAACACGTAAAATATTTATAAAAATTACTGTCGCCTGTGATATAAATTCTGTGATTTAAAAATATTATAATTCAGCTGCCGTTGGATTGTGCCAATTCTTTACCCACTGTTTCAAGTAGCAGCTCTGCATTGTACGTTTCTGAACACTACTTAAGCGGTAGTTTTTTAAATAAGTGATGGATTTTATTTCCTTGACTTCATTTTTTTCTTATTCATGTGCGAACATATTTGTATATTTTGTATGTATGGATATACGTATGTACGTGATGAGGTATGTATGTATGTAAGTATGAATGTATGTATGTATGTATGTATGTATGTATGTATGTATGTATGTATGTATGTATGTATGTATGTATGTATGGTAGTTTATCAATGTACTCTTCATTGGCCTTGCATGGTTGTTTTTTTTTCGTTGCACAGATTTAAAGGTTTATCTGAAAATTTACATTCGAACTCACATAGCACATGATAAAGAAGGGAAATGGTCATGTTTTTGTATTTGTAGTTCTAAGGAGACATTGCGGGGATGTTAGACCGTTGTCTGTGTCGGGCTGCTTACCCTAGGGTGGCTCTACGCCAACCTGTGAAGCAATGTCACATGCTGCGTTGTAATAACGGCTGAATACGTCTGCGCTGTTTTTCCCTAACGTAACAGCACCAAGTTCTTACCACGTGTACCTTCTAATACCACACAGGAAACGGAAAAAGGGAATGTTTAACATTAAAATGATTCACTAATTTTGAAATTCTTGTGTAGTGTCATTGATTTGTTTTAGCTACTTGTATTATTATTTATTTATTTATTTATTTTTTTTTTTGTTAAGTGGCGATTCGAGGATGTTCTTTGGCTATAATGTTCGGACTTGTTAAGGCTTAGGGCAACTTATTCCACTGAAGCAAATAAGCGAATGAAATCTTTGTTAATACATTTGCCAGCAAACTCTTTTTTTTTTGCGGCTGATATTAAAAAGACCAAACCTTATTTTTAACTATCCTCCATATATGTTTTTCTAAACAGGGTCAAAGAGGAGGTGTGACATACTACCAAACTGAAGCAATGTCTTGCAGTGTGTATACAGAACAAGTGGTTCCTAATGTCTAGAACGGCCCAACACACCCACTATGTCAATAGCCGTAGCTGCAGCCCTGTCAGCGCCTTGTCCCCTCATATCGTTAGCACCTAAATGTATGTCCTCACGGCGTGTCAGAAATCCTGTGCTATTTCATATCCAGTGGTTCTTTCGAGAACAATGATTCTAAAAATTATTATCTGACCAAATGATATTTGGGTACAAATCGGATGCATAAAGTTATCTGCCCCCTCAGCAAAACAAAGTTACTACGCGTAAACTGTGTCAAATACAGGTAGTGAGGGACAGCAGGGAACACTTCGTTCACGGTTCACAAGAAAGTGCTTCCACAGCTCACAATGGAATCGTATTTGCACGATTCACGCGAAAGAATTTGACTTTTCACACCTCGCCAAAAATTGAAACACAAATTTACTGCTCGCGATCTTTGAGGAGATGATTCAGTGTCTACAACAAAAAGATCCTTCACAGTTCACGAATATCAATTATCCTGATTCACACTTCACGACAAATTAAAACAAATTATCACGAGTCACCAAAATACTCTTCCCCATTTCGATCCTAGCGCTAAACTTTACATGGCAGGGTTTTATCTGAAGACATTAATTTCAAGCAGACAAGTAGGTGTATGATGATGTAGACTGTCCCTCACTCTGCTTCTTATCTCCTTTTTTATTTATTTTTTTTTTCGTTTTTGTTTGTTTGTTTGTTTATTTTGTTTTTGTTTTTGTTTTTTTCTTTTTTAAGTTTTTGTGTGTGTGTGTTTTTTTTGTTTTTTGTTTTGTTTCTCTTCGTTTTTTAAGTTATATCCACTGTGCCTACATAAATTTCTCAAAAATAATCCCACGTAAAAGTTCATTTGATTGGTGTCAAGACCCTAAAGTCAATCTTCAGTATAAAACAACAAACCGATAGTATGTGTTTTTTATTAGTAAAGTTAAGTAGATTTTTATTTTCACTGAAATCAATTGCACCTTCCTCCCCTAAAAGTTGAATAGCTGAAAAATGGATTTAGTAAAGGACAGACAAGTACTGTTATTGTGCATGATATATTAAATCAATGTAATTGTATCAAGCTTTATCAGAGTTTTAAGGGAAAAAAAAAAAACAAAGACAAAAATGCCGGCCGTTGAACTTACTCAGAATTCCCCCTTATAATCAAAGTGCTGGACAAGACCGACAATTAAAGTGATTATTGACACAGACAGGAGTCTGCATGTTTATTTAAAGTGAATATTAAAGTCAAGTCTGATGTGCACCGGAAAAGCCCATATGTAAGTTACAATTGTATTTAAGCTGTCTGTTTGATGTTGGCCACAACAGGGTCACTTGGCTAGACTTTAATGTGGATCGGGATGACGCAAAAATGTTGCAAAAAGTAAAATGCGAAGAGAAAAAAGTAAATACAGATATTTGTTACATGTACGTCTCTCAGATCCCTTATCCTAATGCATTTAAATGTCCCGCATGTGCGCAGCACACTTTGATCGTGTCTAATAAAATTTCTAGTCAACCACAATGACGCTCAAAATCGGATTTCAACGACTTGAACACATCTCCTTAACTGCAGCTGTTTGCGTGGCTTTTATGTGGCAAAGTATTATAGCAATCCATGCACATTTAAAAAAAAACTCTGTTTTAAATAAAATATATCGTTGCTTTAGGGAAACAATCAAATCCATGGAGATGAAGAAAGCATACTTTAAGGCGGCGACATAAAACGGGTTCTTCCTTTTCAATTTCAAAATCCTGTTCCTCCGAAATACGGTATATTCAGCAAGTCCCATCACATGATAAATGGAATAATAATTAGCTATCTCCCTTTCCTTTGCTAT
The DNA here is from genome assembly GCA_964020975.1 of Hermodice carunculata. Taxonomy (NCBI): domain Eukaryota; kingdom Metazoa; phylum Annelida; class Polychaeta; order Eunicida; family Amphinomidae; genus Hermodice; species Hermodice carunculata. The sequence continues at coordinate 22,489,517 of OZ026626.1, forward strand.
CAGATAAAGACCGGTTAGTTTGAGTTTCTTTAAAAGCATTTTGTGAGCATCTTCGATCGGCTTTGTAAGCAGTGTCAGTTTCACTTGCGGTGTGATTCTCTTCATGAAAAGCCAAGTAGAAATTCTCCATAAGCCAAACTTATACTTTGATACTTTTATGAAAAGTGTTGTTTAAATTTTGGCGTATGAAGTAGCGGAATGGGGGCGTTTGGGGGAGAGGGGGTTCGTTTTAAAAGGGTAGTTGGGCAGAGTACCCTGAACTCCTCGCCTCTGCTTACGGGCTGGCTATTTGGTACTTAGTTGCTGATTGCTTTATAGGGTGAACTTGGATTGAAAATATACAAAATAATCTTTCATGAACATTGACTGGCGATAACCTTCTGATGGGGCTGAGTAGAAAATGTCCTGTGTTAAATTATTGGTCAAAGAAAAAGTGTCCTTTGTGTTGAATTCCTGGTTAACCCGTTTGTAACATTGACGTTACGTTTTTTTGCCATGCAGGACAAATTCATTGTGGACCCAAAGGCCTTATCGTATTTTCACATTAATTGTTCGTGGACATTTATTTTCAAGTTGTTGATGCATGCATGCTTACACACACACACACACACACACACACACACACACACACACACACACACACACACACACACACACACACATATATATATATATATATATATATATATATATGCATCTAAACGGCCATTCTTTAAAACTCGCCATATAACGTTTGTAGGTGAAGGGGACGAAATAACTAAATATCTTTTATTTGATTTGAACCTCACTAATCTGGAGGAATTTCACAACTATCATATCAACACATCAATATTCATTTATACAGTTTGTACGTGTACGAAGTCTATGCAGGCATCCACAGCAATGAACCAAACAGAAAACTTACTGCATTCATAGCAAATTGCGAATGCTGCGCCTTATTCGTTTGTAACACCCTTTAGAATGATCAGTGCCATTATCATAATTTATATTTTGTACCTTGTTACATAACGAAAAAGAGAAAAGCTGATGGTGTTCACGTGGCATCTCGGTAGATTTGTGATGAAAAGCATTAAATGCAACAGATTGCTCCTAGATTTGCGAAAAGGGATTGGTTGGAATATAGATAGAACATATTCCAAACATATTCCAAACTGAAACAAAAAGACTGCAAAACGTAGTGCGTCAATTCGTTATCTAAAAGTAATGTAAGCAAATAAAATCTAAAGTAGATCAAGTTTGAAAATGGCATACATGCTGCGGCTAAAGAGCCAAGTATAGAGACATCAGAATTGGGAAGACACCCTTTATGTTGGACTCGATGCTCATCAGGTGCAATTACATATGGAACAGACGAGGTATCAGTGTGCGAGAGGTACCAACACTGCGTGAGACTTACCAACACTGTCTGCAAATGGACCTCCACAGTTGAACTCATGTATGGCTAGCTCGTGTTTGCGCACTAAAAAACCACAATGGGTTCCATATAACTGTTAAACGCTACTTATCTTAATTTCTAATATCTTTTATCAAAATACAGCATTAAGTCAAGCGTTATTCCAAAATAAATTATCACAGATGCTCGTAAAATGAGTCATTGAAATAAATTATAACTTAAATTTTAAATGCACAACACAAACTAGCAATACAGCATGTAAATCAAATATTAAAACAAAATCTACTGATGAGAGTACTTTTGAGTTACTGTTCATGGAAAGGCAGTTCTTATTAACTGAGATCATAGGAGGATTATCGTACAGAGAGCAGCAACAATTAATCACTGAGACCATATTGTAATCTGCTGAGTATACTGACAAGAAATTCCCATTCACCAAAACGACATTAAATTTACTGCAAAGAACTCTCACCCACTGAGACTACAGTGGAGTTACTGTACAGAGAACAATTCTTATTAAATCAGGCAAACGTTAAACTTACTGTACAGAAAATAAAATTTGTCATTCATGGAGACTACATTGAAATTTCCCAGCTAAACACGCAGCCTATTTTATGTAGACGCAAATCAGAATAATTCACAAAATAAAGACCAGGCGCTCCCTTTATTGGACCTGTTTCTAACACGCAACTTGCTTCCCGTTTTGTTTCATTCAGAATCAGCACGGAATCTCTGTGGTGGCCTTCCCTCTTACATAAACACCTACACGCTGCGAAAACCTTTAGGTATGTGTGCAAATTGGTATTTGAATGTGAATGAGCAATTCACGATTAAAGAGTTTCGTAACTTTCTGTTACCAATTTCATACGTGTTAACTTTTCAAAGTGGGCACTTAATACTAACCCAACTGACTAAAAGAGGCTGTACTTATGGTACGCTTCCCACGTTTGTAGCCATTCGCAGACGTCAATTATGGTCTTTGTACAGAGAAAGCCGATCAGGAGGTGAAACTTCCAGTCGTTTAAATCCATGAGGATGTCCTTCATATGACCCTTTTATTAACCTCAGTCAGTTCCACCCACTGTTGACTCAAATTGAAAGGAGCTAGATTTGTGATGCATCAAAGACAAATAACTACTGCTGAAGACAATCTTCCTGACAGAAACAATAAACAAGTAATTTACATAAAAAATATTGTGAAAATTGTACTCCTGGGAAAATATTAACATACTGGAAATCATTTGGAAGTATTACACATTGTTTACATGTGAAACTAAACTGCTGCTGATTTATTGGTGCCAATTGTGATTTCCTCATGTAATGTAAAAGGTGTCATTAGCTTGTGAAGCAAATTTGAGTCCACGTTGGCGAGGATCAGGCATCACGTCTTTGCTCTGTATCTCTTGCAAGTGAAAACACAGTGTGATGAGTTTAGAATGTCCACATCCAAAACATATTTGCTTGCCAGATACCTTCTATCCAGTTTGGTTTGGGGCTAAAGGTTTTTTTTTTTTTTTTTTTTTTTTTTTTTTTTTTTTTTTCCCCAATCTTTTCACATATCTCACTTGTCATTCTCCATGTCGGTTTTAGGGATGAATTCTTCAACATTTTGGGATGGCGTCTATGGAGTTACAACTTCTGTATATCCCCCAGATTTTTAGTGTGTTTCACATGCATATTTTCTCGATCAATGAAAAGATTCTGGGTGGCATTGAAAGCAGGTTGTAAGACATATGGTCAAGCATCGTTCTGACTTTGCTAATTTTTAGATTTCTAATACCCGATCCTGTCTAATTACTCTCTAAGAACTCTCAAGACTGACTCAGAGTCAAAATAAATTCATCAATCTGCTGCTGTATCGTGTTTCGCCAGGTTATGATTGATATCTAGGGTTAATAAGTGTTTAACTTCCTCAAACAGCAGATCACATAAGGTTTCACGGTAGCCTTGCAATCGAGAGCAACGATCACAAAATTGATCCATCAAGACTTGTTAATACCTTTCAAAATGAAAAAATAAAAACTCAGTGATCTACATTGCATGCCCACGAAATCTGAAATTGGTTAGGTAGTGCTTGCAATATTGGTTCATGAAATTCCAAAAATACGTTTCAACATATGCTTGAGGCACTTAATTCATGTTCATGCATGAGATATTCATGGCCCATCCAAGCCTGTTCTTGTTTTCTCCAATTTGTCTCACAGCCTGCTTTAATTTCTGCCCCCCTCCCGGTTCCAGCTTGTTTTAATGTACATTTCATCTCAGCCCTTGATCCTGGAAATAATCCTTAGTCATATCAACACACCAATGGTTTGTGACAAATGCAGGCAGTGGTCCTATTGGGGACTTAAAGTATCTTCATACCCTGGTCAGTGCAAATGGTATATCGAATGTAGCCGCAGTGCTCCATTTATTCTTGTGGCTCACATATCCTTAACTCCTGCACTACCAACTGGGATTTAGGTGGTAGCATTTAAGATAAACTTAACTGAATTACTAAACGGATACTTCAGTAATATACTTTATACAAACGCTTTTCTTCAAGTATCAGCACGTCTATATTCCCATAGAATATAATGGTCCTGGTCAATCGCTTTTCTTGGCACGATGTTTAAACTTACAGACAAGTTTCATCTTGGGATTTTTCTACCCTCTATACTACAATACCTGATGCAAATTTAAAGTGTAGCATTCAAACATTGGTTTTGAAAGTTTTTGAGAAAAATAAATTTCAGAAAATTATAATTTGTCATAAACAGGGTTTCTTTGGTGATTCTGTTAAGAATGGTTAACATGCATTTGACTGTGATGAGTTTATAAAATTGTTTGAATATTTGATAGATAATATTTACATACGTTTTGGTGATAGTGTCTTTAGACAGGTCATAGGAATTTCCATGGGTACAAATTGTGCGCCACTTTTAGCTAATCTCTATTAATTTTAGTACGAGTATAATTTTTTAATGAAAATAGCAAAAGATAAAAATTACCATGCTAGATCATCTAATTTAACTTTCAGATATATAGATGATTCATAAGCGTCAGCAGCAAACATTTGAAAGATAACATGATCTCGAACTAAATGAAATAAGGACCATCTTAGTTCTCAGGCGCACCATGTTGAACAATAGATGTCTTCTATTTTCTCATCATTTTGGATATTTTGACAAAATTTAAGGAATACTTACTCAGCTGATACAAGTCATATTTTTATAACGAATTTTAGGCCTTTTGTGTTGTATTTTCAAGTGAGAAAGGAACGTGGATGATAATCATCGTTGAGGTGGTGGTCGAACTAGTTTTTGTTTAAAGCTGAATTTATTGATATTTTCGACAAATTCGGAAGCTGTGTTTGCAAATTTTCTACTGTGCTGAAGATTTTGGTCCCTGTTCATGAACTGTACGGTTCTATATGCGTATGAATCATGCCCCTGTTCAATCCAATTGGCCTATATCTTTAAACTTCAAACTCCAACAAAATTGATGAAAATAATGTTGACCAATTTTGTACATTTTTATAACTTTTGTGTAAATATTGCTTACATGAAACATTACCACATTGTCACAACACGTTTCTTCTTATTTTTTGTACCTTAACAAATGTATAATGTATTGCAGTTTATATGGGCCTTTAGAGTTTATGCTAAATAGAAGTATCAGTCACCCCTAAAATGCTACGTATCTATAGTATATCCGTAAAAGATAAACCAAAAGAATCCATGTAGGGGTGATAATAGAGTTGAGCAAGGAGGGCCATTCCATTACGGCTGGGCCATTTTTGAAGAAACTGACTCTTCCCAGTGGAGTTCCTTATAGTGCAGCAGTATGTTTGCCTGAGGAAATCATGCATTGTTGCACATTTAATATGCCCAAGCAAGTAAAATACCATTTTTGTGGGTATGCTATCATATTATCAAGTTGGATGGAATTTGCGAATGAATATATAAAATAGTATAAACATATCGACGAAACAATCTGCAAACACAGATATGGAAGGGGATTACCATTTACGTCTATGGATAATTATTTTGCATGTTCTTTTTTACAAATCCGAAGGATCTTTGCCAGCGTGTGCAACCTACAGAAGAACAGGGAACAAAATCGTGTCACCTATGTAACCCTGCCCATGCAAAATTGCCTTAGCTGACTTGACTTGTCTACCACTATATGTTAACCTTGATATTATTTCGAATAGATTTGATTGAACATGATGATGCCTTAGCTAAACTCTGCAGGGAGAGGAATCACAGACATTTATATTACTATTGACTCTACATTTTATACGTCAAATAAATCCCGTGATAATAAAGAGGGCCTACAAGCAGGAAAAAAAATCGAATCAAATAATACTTTGCGTCATATTTTACTTTGCTGTTGAGTTCAAAGGGCGAATCTGACTTACTGCATTTTGTTTTATCTCAGGTAAACGTAGTGCATGGGTCCGCGTCCGTCTTCAGTCATCAATTTACAGTTTCTGTAGACACTTCCCAGGAAACGTTTGCCCGATCCTCTTAAAGCCTGGGCAGAAGTAACTTGGGTGGGTCTGCATGTTTGCAGCTTTGCATTTTTTTTCTTAATATTGTATATACAAGTGTCGCATGGATTCTCACGAAACTTAAAGTTAGTGTCTTCAGCAGATGGCAATGACTTATTTCCTTATTTTTAAGCCTTTTGGAAGTGCCTCATGGTCAATAAGTGTATAGGTGAGGAATCTGTGTACGTGTGGATACTGGTGTAAATGCGTGTGAGGAACCCCAAGGAACACTAAAATATAAATTACAATGCAAACTTAATGATATAACTGATGTAACTGACGAAAAATTCAAATTCCTCATTGTGAGAGCGGATGAAGACCATTATGTTTTGAAGCAAGTCATAAAATTTATCAATGCAGGTCTTACTATCTATAGACCTGGAGAGTGAATTTTAAGAGTTTCTGCTAAAGTCACATGTCCCAACATTATCTAAACAGGAATAGCCTCTATGAATGTTAGAGCTTTCTCTATTGTGTGGATTCAATAGTCATAATTCCGGTTCTGCTTTAGAAATCTGTGATATACAAATAGAATTTTGGTCGTAAAGATCAATTAATATCGTTGTGTATATAATTATTAATACATTGATATCCACACATATATAATCGTCTCTGAAACGGCTGGCCAGGTCGTTTCTGATGAGATATACTTGGGTAGCTCCCTACTCGGGACGTTCATGCTTCAGTACATTCTTGTTCATATTTTCATGAATTTTCAGTCCATTTGTGATAGCATTTAAAATCCTACATATCGACAAGATTGCTGCTTTCATGTCCACACTTAGGCATGTAAATACGCCCTCAAAGGGGTCTACCAGGGGGCACTATCGTGTCCTCCTCTGGAGCATTTTACGAGAACCTTATGCTAAATAAAGTACACGTCAGCATTACTAGTATTCAAATACCGGGATGATCATGCATTTATACGTAGTTATTTTCTAGAAGTGGTTTGTGAATAGCATATGCAAAACTTGATGGGGATGCACACTATGTGGTTATTCAGCACGTTTATGCCATTAATAATGCAGGGGCAGTAAATTCTCAAAGTTGTTTGAAATATAAAGGCAAAGCCCCTTTATGTACAAATAAAGGTATGATGGTACCCACAAATGGAAATATATCATTTAAAATGTACACGCATAAAAGTTCGAAAGAAGGGGAGTTCTTAAGATTCTCTTCCAAGTGAAAAGAGCAAAACTCCTGAAAAAAAGAGTAAAAATGGTTCCTCCAAACTTGATAGAAACGTAGCGCGACTAAGTCGTCACATAATCTGTACAGTGAATGGGGCTACTCCTTTTTTCTCATTTGAAAGGACTTTTGAACCTATGTAATGCACAAAAGAATATATATATATATATATATATATATATGTCAGCATGGCTTATGTAGAACTGTTGGTGCACATGAAACACATATTTGGAGTTCGCATATTCAGTTGGCCAGATTCTAGCTCGGTGTGAAAATACTCTGTTATCAGAACGTATTTCCTTTTATAATAATAATAATAATAATAATAATAATAATAATAATAATAATAATAATAATAATAATAATAATAGTAATAATAATAATAATAATAATAATAATAATAATAATAAAAATTAATAATAATAATAATAATAATAATAACAATAATAATAATAATAATGATGATGATGATGATGATGATAATAATAATAACAATAATAATAATAATAATAATAATAATAATGATAATAATAATAATAATAATAATAATAATAATAATAATAATAATAATAATAATAATAATAATAATAATAATAATCACATGTCTGAAACTGTTTTTGTATGCCCCGAAACCAGAAGCAAGAAGCGCATATTTGAGGACTAACATGATTCTTTGTAAGCTGAGTTTAGGATTTCTACCCATAAACACCTCTTATTATAAATTGTCCAGAAAAAATCTTATCGACCATACATTGTCAGAACACACACACACACACATACATACACACACACACACACATACATACACACACACATTTATATATATATATATATATATATATATTCATTTATTTATTTATTTATATATATACATATAAATATATATATATATAAATATGTATATATATGTATATATATATATATATATATATATATATATATATATATATATATATATATATATATATATATATATATATATATATATATATGTATATATACGGTCTAAATACTTTTGTGTCAGAGTTATGGACACTTCAAATATTTCAACTATACCTTGTTGCATACTTTTTTTCAATCCCATGATCAGATAATTTGACATGAATACCTGGATATATATAAAGATAATGAAATATTATGAGGACATTGTCATTAAATAAATAATGAATACAGAATTATATAATTGATTTTTTTTCATGTGCATGCATAAAATTTAAAAATCTTGAAAGTGCCTGCGTTGATTTGTTGCATAATTTCTTCAATCCCACGATCAGGGAGGTTGACATGAATACCAGGCCTTTTAAATTGGATGTATGTGAAGATATTAAAATCTTATAATATATGTAAAGATACTGAAATATTATAAGGACGTTGTCATAATAAAACAATGATAATTTGTAATGAACCTGTTATTTCAAATTTGAAACCCATTAGGCAAATTACAATATAATAATAATAATAATAATAATAATAATAATAATAATAATAATAATAATAATAATAATAATTATAAATTTTTGGTTGTGTATTGAAGCTGAAACACATGTCTCTGTCTTTGTCTTTTCCTCTCACTGGCACTGGACGATATTGATACTTGTTTGTTATTACTGAGTAGTTGTCTGAAAAAGGAAACTCGTACCTTCAGCTTATGTAGGCCCATGAACAGTAGTGCAACCACCGTATTTGTTTGTGGGTCTTGTTCTTCATTTTCATGGCGGTGATCGACATGACCAGCTGGTTGAAAAACACCTCTGCTTTGTACCTGCAAAAAACACACAAATTGTTTACTGAGGACTCTTGATAATGGATCACCATAAAAGTTTGCAAAAAACACATAGTACATATATGTATCGAAATACACCTGAAACCACATTCCCATAACCGGTCAGCATTGCCATTACTACCTCAGATCTCCGTCTTGATTCGTACTCGTAGGTATAGGTTCCAACGGCCGCAGTTTACGTGACACTTACTCACGCAGTTCAACAAGCCTGCATGAAATGTATGACTTTGTAGCATTAAAAAACACCAAATACTTTACATTTTCCAGTTGCCCGGTCTGTCGGCAAAGGGTTTCCGAGTGCACGGAGGTGCCGAGTGATAATAGGGGTTTCCATGGTTATTTGTATTGCGCCATCGAAAAAGTTCAGATCTGAACGAAAGTCTGGTGCCTGCAAGTTTTTTTTTTTTTTGGTCAAATTATTTATGATAAAATTTCACACAGAAAAGTTACAATGTATAGCCATTTTGCCGATAAATAGGTATTAGTCAATTCAAACCTTGCCTCAATTTAATCGCAAGACTAACTTGCCGCTTACGAAGTTACGATCAGAAGCCAAAGTCACTCACCCAGCAACACTCATTTCTTCTGTGACCCTTGCTTTGCTAGTAACAACATCCTCTCCATCATAATTAACGGCCTTATGGGTGCTTCGCTTATCTTTTTCAGCTTTCCCCAAGTTGTATTGCCTGTGCAATTGTTGTGCGTTTGTAGTACTTGCTGTGATGTTGATACCGACATGTTGGTCTTCTCCTGTTCACTCGAATTCAGCGGGTTTGACCTGATTACGTCACGGTGCTAAGTCTGATTGACAAGGCTATTTGCATACCATAACAAACATCGATCCGCGTGGGTGAAGGGTTGAAACTTAGAACATTTTTGAGCTCAAATTTCGCATAAAAGTAGACGTTTTTTAAACTCGATTTTTGGTCACATTACAGATGACAGCCTAATCTTCCGAATTCTAAAAAAAAAAAATTTGGCAGGAGTGATGTTTGCAGTCCAAATTAGGTTTACCGACGCTACCTTAAAGGGGAACGACTATTTTAGCCAAATCCATTGTCAACCTCCATTTTATATCCGTTAATTGGAATGTCTGTCAAGGATGAACGTGAAGACACATTTTGAAATGGAATATGCTTTTACAATTAGTTGCATGGGGGACAAATATAACGTGTTGTTAAAAATTGGGAAGGATTACATCATAATTATCGTACAAACTCCATATTCAACTGACATAACCTGATAAATAATCACGTGATTTGCTCATAAATATGTCGCTTTTGGGTCGAAATGTTGAAAGGAGTTTACGTCCACTATTATTAAAGCAAACCGCTCGGATTGGCCACAATTGTATGGGGTCAGTAGTTGAACGTGTGACACCTTTCGTAGCAGTTTGTGTTTCCCAAATTGCCATAATTACCGTGAAGTGTAATTATCTGTCGCCAATGTTCCATCATATAATGCAGTGGATACAACACACATTATTGTCACGCGACGTCCGCCATCCCCACAAGGCGCATTCCTGTAGCAAAGGTGTGAAATGCGCATACCGTAGATGAACTCTTGCCTCCCATGTCATCCATTTGCTGGACCGACGTTCATGGCCAATTACATTTATGCAACAAAGTGCAACTTTTGAATGCAACTGCATATCTTTAAGGGCAGTAGTTAGTAATCGTTCTTCCCTAGTCGCGTACAAAGACTACTGGACATTTACCATGTGTATTTCCGTGAAAAGTTTGTGTCAATCAAATGATGTGAAGATATAGAATATGCAACATATGCTTTGCTACAAGTGAACCGAGGTAATAGTTGGGGAAAAGATGAGGGCAGCCATTTTTTTTGTAATGGATTGTGATGACTAGTATTTGCAATAATAATGTTTTCTCGTCCATAATGCGAGTTTGCAGACCAGGTAGTGTAATAGCAACCCACGGTTTGCTAAGAAGTATTGCAAACGATACAACAACTTTACTGTTATATTATTGCACATTCTGTAGCCAAAAAGTGATGGAGATGGAAATAAGGTTATGCGGAAATATGTAATCCTGCAACAATTTGTAAGACTTACCCTACATGTATTTGTAAGGCAAGATTTTTAAGAATCGGCATTACTGTTATAGTGCAACAATTTGTAACAGGATAATGTAAAAGCTCTCGATAGCTTTATCAAATATCAATTAACACATTGCACTCTGATAGAATACCGACTCAATAGCTTTCCTTGGCGCGCTTTGGGCGCAATGCGCCCAGAGCGCGCCAAGGGCAGCTGTTGACCATGAGCATATAATTTGGAATGATCTTCCATATAAGTTTCATCCAAAATTTTGAAAAATAATCCCTAACTTAGTAAAATACAATTAGCAGACGACCTTTAGATATAAGCGGGGAAAAGCGTCATTAGGGTGGAATGAGTTAAATAGCTAGGCATAGATAATTAGATATACCCTGGAACTACATTTAAATTTAACACAGTACAAGGTGACAGAGATACGGGCAATAGTTAAGAAAAAAACCATAACCCATATTCGTAAATTTCGATCCAACAATGAGAGTAAAGTCAAATACAGCAAAATTGAATGAAAGATTCAAGAGTTACCAAAACAACACAAGCATGCATCTTTGTATACCAATGTGAAGAAATAAATTTTAATCCTGACTTGAGATAGCTAGGCACCAATGAAAGGTAACTGCTGGTTTTAAAGGGGCACTGCGGGTATAAAAATCTGATGGAACAGCATGGTTCCCATGCGGTGGTATCACTGCCACACTTTAAAGCTGTGATCAATTTTGAATTATTATTTGAAATATTGTAAGATGTATGACAAGAATATCGATTTTTATTTCATAAATTTGCTTATGAAGCTATATAGTATGCATTGACAAACTCTCATGGTAAAATAACACGAGTTTTACACTGAGGCATAGTATAAACTGACCTTCTTTCCATTTTATACGAAGACGGTACATGGTCATATTGTGTTAAAATGATCATACAAAATACATATACAATAGATACTCTAAATCCACGGTCAGGCATAATATATATATATATATATATATATATATATATATATATATATATATATATATATATATATATATATATATATATATAATATATATATAATATATATATAATATATATATATATGTGTGTGTGTGTGTATATATGTGTGTGTGTGTGTTTGTGTGTGTGTTTGTGTGTGTGTGTGTGTGTGTCTGTGTGTCTGTGTCTCTGTGTCTGTGTGTCTGTGTGGGATCCATGGAGGGGTGCATCGTATAAGACAGTGACCACAGCAGGTTGCCCTCTGCTTATGAATCTCACTGTCAGTACACCCCATGCCTGATAAGAATTTAATTGGTAGCAACCTGACACAGACTGAAAGCCAGTTGTTAGCAGCTAACATGTTTTGCTCCTATCAGCCTTTGACATGGTAGGCATGCCACTTTGTGGTGTTCCTGACTTGTCAGTCAGCTCAACTAACAGCAAAGGAGAAGGCAGGTCTACATCGTTTTCCTGACAATTATGAAACTGGAACATTACAAAAACGCGAAGCCTCCAATACAACTATGAGTCGAAGACCACAGCATAACAGAACAAACGCAATATTTATCAAATAGTTTTGCGAAACATTATCCATATGAGATTATTTCCCTAGAGAAATGGTCTATGAAATTATTGTTTCCTGACTTGCTTTTGCTTTTGTTAATTACAAGTGATGGTCTGCCTCACATATGGTATTAAATCTTAGGATCTCATTTGAACACCTTCTTTGACCTTAGTCTATTTGTGTTTCCCCCGAGAGCCTGTGGAAACGTTTTTCATTATTTATTGTTATGATATTCAGTGTTTTAAGAGCATCTGTTTCTCAAGTCTCGAACAACTGTTATCATTGCTTCTGATCCATGGCTTTAAAACAAATTATTCTTACCGCTTCACAACATGGGTGTCTCATCAAAAAGACAGAGCCGATACTGATTTATGAAAAGAAGTATATAAATATATATATATATATATATTGATTCTCCAATTTCGGATTGTAGGTGTACGAAGATAATAGTGATCAGTATCTTACATTAATACTAGGCTATAAATAAGTTATAGTAAACTCGACACAGTTTTGCCTGGCGGTTCAGAAGGATGCATTCATTCCACAATAATCTTTGAAGTCGATAATAGATCATATTAAAGATGTAATAATGTTTTTCTTTGCACTTCAGTTTTTACAACATTCACATTGGGAAGGAGCTCAATAAAGTTTTGGGAAATACCCACAACTTATTTGTCCGTCTCTCTAGTGCTTGTTTAACACGTAATGGTACCCACAGTTAGGTGTAAAGAAAGTTACAGCCATAAATATTTGTCCAAAAAGTACTTTGAGCTTGAATAAAAACACGTATTTCTTTGGCGCAATTGGGAAAAAAGTGCACGTTTTGCCAGAATGCACAACCTCTATTTGCTTTCCAACAATGATGACAAGTTGTCCCCGTGAAACTTGTTTATCATCGGTTAGCCAAACACGATGTCACTGAGACTCATTAAGTAGAATAAAGCATTCAGTGTGTGTTAAGTAGTAGTAGTAGTAGTAGTAGTAGTAGTAGTAGTAGTAGTAGTAGTAGTAGTAGTAGCAGTAGTAGTAGTAGTAGTAGTAGTAGTTACAATCTGACTGCGCAAAAAGAGTAACCATATTCATTCAGACATAAACAGGAATAGGTTTATTGAAGAGTTAGGTGAAAGGCAATCCAGGGCGAACACCCAAAAGATGATCCTCGAAGATCGCGAAACACTTGTCGTGAAAAGATTTTTAGTCGAATTGACCCTGAGTGAGACATACTTCTGTCGAATTGTTATATTTTGTTATTACAAAATGCGCGCACCTGTTGTGTAACACTGCTGCAGGAACGTATTATGAATTACAAAGTATCTTAATATCACATTCTGTGGCAAATTAGTTCGCATACCACAGTTTTACAAATGTCTTTCAATAAGCTGTAAAGAACGAAAACGATAACACTTTATATATGCACTTGTAATTTCATGTATTTACTATGCACCTAGCTGGATCATGTGTGCACTGAGCCAACAGCTTTTCGTGGCACTCTGTCCACAGTGCCGTCGTTTTGTGCCAAGGAGGCTGTTCGCCAACCACAAATAACATTTCTATTCCTTTATTGATATGAAGAATATACAGACGACATTTACGACGCTCGACAAGCCAAAGGTTTATGACACGGGTTTAAATGAACAGTGAATAAAATTGACCGCATGCTGCATTACCTCACAAGACATGTTATATAATCTGAATCAAAGTGCGTTTAAATACTACTTTGGTGACCTGAAACACATGTCATGTTTGTTTCTTTTTTCATTCATTTATTTATTGAGCTTCCATAAGACAGTTGTACGAAAACGACTTGTGCTCGAAACTGCACAAGCTTATTTTGGTCGTATGCAAAACTCTTTTCCCCTCTGGAATTTAATAAAATGCATGACAATTAATTTTTGAGTTGCTTCTCTCAGCGAAGGAGAATGAAGTATTTGAAGGTGAAAGAAACATTACAAGTGCATAATATAACTTTATGGGAACAACCCGGTATATTGGCTTAATTCATCATGTAAGGAGAAGTGGACGTCGCAAATCTTGCTTAAGTATAATGCTTTTTAGTAAGAGCATGATCCGATTACCAGCATGTGCGTATCGACTTTTTGCCACAATGCGAATGCATGAAATGTTAGTCACTAGGTATTAGCGTAAATAGCTCCCGCACAAAGCTGAATCATTACATTATGAATACGTGCTGTTTCACCATCATAGGACTGGGGTATTCGTCCGCAGTCACACTCTTCCAGGCAGTGTTTCATCGCATTTTGTACGTAAACAGTAACTGACTATTAAGTGAAAAAGGCACGATGTAGCATGATGATACACGTTTAAAATTACAGTTTCGTGCATCAGTGTCTTTAAACGTAATGAGTGGATGGATTGTACATATTTGTTCAGCATATTGAGCACAAATAGATTTTTTCATTATAAGAACATTATTGTGTTTAATGACTTAAGGCTATACCGATGATTCAAGTGGAAACTTTGCGATGAAAAAGCTTGCAATAACCAAGATATTTCTTTATTTTTTTCCTACCTCTTAATTTTTGCTTTCGTGTTTCTGTCCTTCGTCATTTTCGCCATCCTCTTCTCGTTTTAACGTTGTACACTTTCTCCGTTTTCGTCCTTCGAGGCTTTGATATCAAAATATAGCAGAGGCACGTACAATTTCAAGGACGGATTTTACTCTTTTTTGGGATAAGACGACGTTCAACCGAGCCCGCATCATGAAGGCTCGGCAAGATCAGTTGATTCCTGCTTATAGAAGTAATACAGGATTGCTTATCCTCCATGGCAAGGGCTTCCATTGGGGCGAACCGTATCCAGAAAAAGTTAAAACTTCTTGCCGACACTTCCCACTTCCCTTCATATATGTCAGTCTCAGCAAGAGATGAACAAATAAAGAGGACTATGGTGTTCATCTGACAATTGAAAGACCGAAATAGTCCTGTCAACTTCAGAATAAAAGTCACGTTTGTTTGAGACTATCATCACTTCTTGAAATGGCAGTCTTCATTCATAGTGCACGAGTCATTTTTAAAGTGACAGCGTGCGCTATGTGACAGAATTCACTATAACCAAGATACTTAAAGGTTATCTCATGGCTAAGTCAGTCTCCTACCCGGTACAGATCCTCTGAGAGCATGTATACTCCCGAGACCTTCGGTCTCGGGAGTACACCGCTCGAGGGGGAACTCTACAGGGTAGGAAACTGATTTAGCCATGGGATGATCTTTGTATCCTAAAAGTATTTGCCATAATTAGACGAAATAGGCAAATGCAGCTTTTCGTTGGATTATGTAAATTTTAAGATGCTACATACCAATTAGTTGGCCAAAATATACAATTTCTGGTTCATAATTTTCTGAGAGAAAATCCTACTTCGCCTTCAGGAAGAAATAGGCCTTAACTACTGTCCTGTCAGGTCATGGATCTTGTGCGGCAGGCACCCTTGCAACGTAAGTGACGTCAGGGCGCATAACGTCATTAGAGTCGCTGTTTCTGCAAATATAGAACGTGAGGGATATATTGACTTTCAATGTTATTCTAATGGGGAGATTGTATTTCTCTTGGGAAGATACTGGCTGTTGCTAGTGTAACATTATCCATGTGTTCTGATTGGATAGTTTGAGTATCATTCCTTATTTTGGTGTCGGTATGTCCCTTGAAAGACACTCTATGTTGCAGGACGAAAATGCAGTATGAGGGTAGTTTTAGTACTACATTTACGATACATGCTAATATGTTAATTCAACCATTCAAGGTCAGTCAAGGTCAACGTTGACGTACATTAACCAACATCAAAAGAAATCCCACAGTTATTTTCCTACTGGTGATTAATAATAGCTTTTCCACCAGGATCCACCGATACGGAGATGCTGGCCACTATTTCGTTCGCCCTTTCAATGTCAATAAATGTCAAAATTAAGAGGACTTCCAACATGTGCTTTTCTATTAGTATTTAGAGTACCTAAGGGGCCTAATATCGAAAGTTACAGACATATCAGCCAATAAATCCCTTTTGCTGTTATCCATATGGTAGTGTAACAATGTTTCCATGTGCATATCCCCTTACCTGTTTTCCTAATTTTGATATTTTGTTAAAAGCAGGAAATGAAGGCACTACTACGTAGTGGACAGATTTTGTGTTTTTAGAAACAGACATAGGCAGTTGAGCATAGATAAGCACAAACAATAAATACTGGGCTAAGCCAACTTTCAAAAACGGCAAGTGCTGAAGACAATGCGCAATGCAGTGAGTTCTTTGCGTAGCCCCCATCAACTACTACACATGCATCAGACTGCTTCTGGATTCTTTTGAAAGCCTCATTTGTCCGCTGTTGTTGCCACAGACTAAACCAATGCAAAATGTCACCAGGTAAAATCAAAATCCATATTGCAGGCTACATAGACACATAGGCTCCTGCAGCCTGTACTTGATATGTCTCAACCAAAGACTCATGCTGAATTGTAAAGGGTTTTATGCAATATGTCTTTACAAAATTTGCTCAAAATGACTGAGCAGAGAAGCAGAAAAGGTTGGTGTCATGGTTTCCAACTGAGCCTCAACTGAGGTACAACGTTTCCCCAAGAAGGCACGCCAAAGTTGTTGCTCTTACGGAGGGTGGAATGAGCCAGCCAGAAACAGCTCATATGAGAATATTTACACTAAAGGACATATTTGTGACAGATTACAATGTGAAAAATGAGAGCCAGAAGATGTTTTGTATGGCAGTTTCAGTACAGACCGTGCGAAATTGCATTGATAGTGCTAGTATATGGGTAAACATACCTCCCCAACACCCTAAGTAGAATCCTTAGCAGAAGCAGGATAGGCTTGCTCGTGACATGCCACTGTTACTGGAACCAATGAGATTGGCACCATGCCCTATTTAGAGATGAATTGAAGTTTATGCTTCATCTAAATGACCACTGGAAGCGTGTATTCCGGCACACTGCCCAGTGTGATGCAAAGAATACTGTGCAAGAGACCATGACATTGGTCCAGTGGTGTAATGGTGTACGGAGGCATATCTTTAAAGGGAAAACAGACCTGGTAATTAACAGTGGTGCCATGAAAAATATGCGATACAGGTATTGAATCCTGAATTTATTGTCTGACCATATGCTGGTGCTATTTGGGAGATGACAATGGTTGTTCTGAGAGATTACCAATTACCAGGATGCTGACCATGTCGACTTGGGAGATGACAATGGTTGTTCTGAGAGATTACCAATTACCAGGATGCTGACCATGTCGACTTGTCACCTTACTCTCAGGATAGGAATTCCATTGAATGTGTCGACGTATGCTCGATAGAGGAGAGATCGTGTTCAATCTCAAATGTTCAAGAGGTTATCGCGTATTTTGTGGCGGTAAAATATATTTACATAAAGATCTGTTATACTTCATTCTGATTGTGGTACAGTCGAGAAAGGCAAAGTGCATAAAACATCAGAGAATATAAAAACAACAGTTGATGCACAGTTAGCTGATAGGCAATATGATAGCCTGTAAACACAGCTGCCTGGGTTCGATTCGAGCCCCGAGAAGTAAGTAGAAAGAGTTCTTACCATGCTGATTGTATATGGTGGTTTTCTTCATGTCTTCTGGCTTTCTCCATTCATATTATGGTAGGAAGTTCGTTGGTGCCAACAGCTGCACCATGCAAAAGAAATTGTCTTGGAGGGTTTTGTATTGCATGGCGTGTAGTAACCTGCTGAACAAGTTTACTAGGGGTTTATACCAGAAGCGAACCGCTACAAATGCAAGGCAATTACGGCAGTAATGGTAAAAAACGATATCCTAAACAGAAAAAATAACAAACCAAAAAAGAACGAAAGAAAAGCGAAAGCTACCGTATTCAGTATGTATGGCAGATCCAGTGGTGAAGTATAAGTTGGCTTTAACATATATTTAGGTTAGTGGAATGTAATAATGTTTTCTGACTGGGAGTTGGCATGCGGAAACACGCCGCATATCTGTGTCTCAAGAGATCACGCACATCTTGTTTTTTTCCGCAAATCAATACAGCAGGCATGGCAAGCAATTCCTGGATTACGTGGCTGCTGATAGCCCCTGGCAACTAGATACAAGATTTGTTCTGCATGCCTGGGTGCCAAAGGAGCTCACCCGAAAACAACCCCTTGTCCTCCCAAAGAAAACCCACTAAACTATGCAACACAGCAAGTTACATCAACGTTATAAGAATAAATACTGTAGTATGTTTGATGATATTGGTATGGGAAATAGTAGCATGACCATTGATACATATGTAGAAGTCCGGAAAAAACAACACTTCCCTGCATGTTGTAACATGTTTTGTGTCAGGTGAAAACAACACGGGAAAGAGCATTTGCTAGGACATTATCATCACTGTCCACTGCGGATGCTGGTGGTAATTGGTCTATAGTTAGTAATCTTATTTTTTTTCAGGTCAGCGGTTGTGTTAACTTTTCAATATCAGAACCTAAAGGCTGGCCTTGCCCCGCAGTCTTTTGGAAATGATATTCAAGTTTTGAAATGGGAAATTAGAATGACCTTATCTAGTATGGTGTGAAGATACCAAAGAGTTCAAATTTGAAATATCCCTAATAAGCATTACTGAAAACGCAACAATATCATGTCCGTTTTGTAAAGAGACCTTTAATCCAAACAGCAGCATGCCTGAAATTACATAGCATATAAAAGTTTTGGCCAATAGCTTTTCATGTGCACCTTATTTGTTTCATTTTCGCCACACACATTAATATAGCTGTCAAGGCATACGTAGAGTTGTATTGACAGAAAAGGGTACGATTTATGATCTTGTAGTGTGCGAAACATACCACAAACAAGACAAAAAGACAGACATGATTAGAAATAGTAGGAGAAGAACAGAAAAGGAAGCACAGAGCGAATGGATAGATCGTTGGGTATTTTAGTGAGGGAATGGGCAAATCATTCCATGAATCTATCATATTTATATTGGCGTTTGGTATAAAGGATAATCAAGATCTTTAGTGTACATGGGCTCACACAGTGCCCTCACAAATGTACATGTTCGTGTTAGTGACGCATTTTCTTTGTATGTGTTAGTACAATGAAAGCGACAATGGGTGTATATGTGAGCACTCTCTGGATGTCTGGCTTCCACAGCTTTGTGGAAGTATTTGTAATTCAAGGCAAAATGAGATGCTCTTTTCAGTTTTCTACTCAAACTCTAAAGACTGCTCCGAAAGGCAAGAAAATATTAAGCGGCTGCAATTTAAAGAGTGTCTGTTACATATGATTAGGTTTTATTTTGTGTGAAGTCTAATGTGTGTTTGTTTTTGTTTGTTTGTTTGTTTTTTTTCATTCTTGTGTCACCTTTACTGTACAGAATTCATTCTGTTTTTCGTCTGATTTGGGCCTGAGGCTTTAAATTCCATGTGATATGTATCCGTTACTCACCCTGTCTCTCTATTTGATAAAATATGCCATTAAAGACCACTTTGACTGGGTAGTTGTAAAGGGTCGGTGTTTGCACCACCTGTGACAACTTGAAATGGACATTTCCCATAATTCTTCATGACTACTTGAGAAATCTTAGCTGCAGACGGTATGCCACAGCGAAAGTGGATGCAATCCATAGCGCACACTTCCCTTCTGCCAACAGTGATCTTATTTAGAGCTAAAGAAGACAGGCCGTCGGGACGTCTGTATATGTCCGCAGACAAAGCAATACACATAGTACATTTTAGATGAAAGCAGACACTGTCCAGCGCTGATCGCAGAGCTCGTTATCCTGAAGAGATAACAGATTCTTTCTTTCTATTTTTTTCCCAATTGGACGTTTAGTGTGTTGATGCCGCACTTGAGCCGTGCTTTGTTCATGCTCGGCCATGAGCTTTATTGGCCCTTAGAAATCGTCGCTCCTTCAGACACCATACTTAAAATTCGATTGTTCTAACTTCATATAAAAAACCTATCAATATTATAATCATAAACTATCAAAGTCATCAATCCTAGTCGCCAGACGGACGTCAGTTGTAAACGGATTACCTAAGCTAGAGGCACGTATATGCACCTCGGAAGAATGATGTCAACGTAGTTGATATTATATTTGTTATATACTTAGGCAATAGCTAGGGATTTGTTTGAGTAACAGTAACATTACAACAAACATTTCGTCGTGGAAATGAGTTTTGTTTAGAAAGAAAAGACAGACCTACGTTTGGCGCAAGAATTCGTTGACAGCAGCCAATGGATGAGGCCACATAGACAATACAAGCGGGAACAACGTGGCATCACCGCTACATTATGGGAAAAAGAGCGCGCAGTTTATCGTGAAATCTAAGGTCACCCATGCAATGACAGTTACATGCTGAGTAACAGTTATAACCTGCTGATTGAATGACTCGGCTGGGATGGTTGTGGTTATTGAAACTCTATGCGAAAGCGATACCAGAACTGAGTAAGTTTGTAACTGCTGCTGAAGCGGCATGGAAACGATTTATATCTGGAAAGTGGTACTAAAACTATAACCCAACTTCTAATAAGTATTCGACAGCCAAATATGGTGTTCCTGACGTGGAAGTCTGTATAGCTATTTCCAAGGTAACACAGGCACAAGTACACTTTAAAAGAACAGATTATAATGTTCATACATGGAGTCTCAGCAGGAACACTCGGTGAAGATCTTGCGGCTTCCTGTCTGTAATGTGTATTCAGAATTCTTTCAGGCAGGGCAAAATAAAACAGGAAAATTGACACAGACAACGCGGGAAAATGCCAACCAACGGCAGTCGATTTCTGTCGCGGATTTTCGTTCAGAACCGATATTACTTGTTTCCTTTCAAGACGTAACACATGCCATCTTTTCCTTTTTTGGATGAAGTTTTCCACGACTATCACTTGGTCCCTTTACGCATGCAGGTTTTCTTACGAATTGTCTTGATCTGAGGTTGAACCCGTGATATTTAATATGGTTGCTTTCAGCAAGACGCCATTTGCTTATAACGGTGGGGTGGGGTGGGGGGTAACCTGCAGCGTGCTTGATTTTTCTTTTGTTTTGGGTTGTTGTTGTTTTTTTTCCATTTCGCGTAAACCACAACAAAGTCAGTGTTCGAGCCACGTACTGAGAGGCAATACTTGGCAAAATTCATACCCCTTAATGCGTGCCTGGCACAGTTTATATGCCTAATCATACGTTACACAATGCTAGCAGCCCGCACCATTTTTAAACTGTATAATTTATGCCGCATTAAGTTTCCTGTTGTATATACCGGAGGTGATGTATTCACTATGTTCAGTACAGATGGTTTGTTAACGGTGTACTAGTGCCACCCTATTCACCATTATTTCTTCTGTATGAATAGGTGTAAAGTGTTTTTGCAAGAGAGAGGTCTATCGCACAATACTGTGCAGTAATAATTATATTTCTTTTAGAGGGAGACGCTCATTTATTGATTCATGCGGTTCTGTAAATCGTATTGTAATGCCAGGTATTCAAGTTATAGTAACAGAAATATACAAGGCAAAAAGTATTTGAAGCGCATATGAGTTTTGATGAGGGCTACTCTTACTATAACAAGATGTAATGAGGGATTCTATTATATCTCTTGTACATGAATGTGTTTTACACTTGAAATACAGAAAACTCCTTTGTGGGACATTCCCTGAAACTAATGGCTGTACTGGCAATGGCAATAACATCCTTATTCTGGGTACCATAATCAGCATAAGCTATTCTTAATAATGCGATAACATATTCATGTTGGATGTACCCAATCAGCAAGAACTGCTTTTTTTTAGCACAGTGAGATATATGTACATATATGCATAGTATTGACACATAGTGACAGAATCCGAAAAAAAAATTCTTGTATTTTATTGCAAACAGCTGGCCACAAGAGCATAAATGGAACCAAGACATTTTCTGACCCCCTCACAGACTGAACCGGAGAAAAAAAAAACTCACAAGGTATAATTTTCTTTCCATAGCCAGGAGTTATTTTCAAATACATATTTCCAAAAGGCGTTAAATTCTTTAAAAAATACTAATAGGCAATCTTGGCAAAATTCATTCGCCTTAATGCGTGCCTGGCACAGTTCATATGCATAATCATACGTTACACACTGCTAAAAACCCGCACCAATTTTTAAACTGTATAATTTGTACCTCATTTCCTGTAATATATACCGGAGGTAATATATTCACTGTGTTCAGTAGAGAAGGTTTGTTAACGGTGTAACAGTGCCACCCTATTAACCATAACTTGTGCTGTACGAATATGTGTTAAGTGTTTTTGCAAGACAAAGGTCTACGCACAATACTGTGCAGTAATAATTGTATTTCTTCTAGGAGGTGAAGCTCATTTATAAATCCAGGTTGTAGCGTAAATTGTGTTATAATGCCGGGTATTCAACTTATAGTAACAGAAATAAGGCAAAAAGTGCTTGAAGCGCATATGGCTTTGGTTGATGGAATTATTATCTAAACACATACTTTCAAAAGGAGTCAAAATCCTCAAAAAAAAAGGAAAAAAATAGTGTTTCTCTTTTTGCTTATGTACTGAGGTCCTGAATAAAGAAGATGCACACAAACGTTTTGTCATGAAAATATAATTATATTTTATGACAACGGAATGGACGAGTCTCGAACTAGCAACCTTCGGCACCAATCACGGAACTGAAAATGGGAAACGCACATACCAACTGCACCAAATCCCCATTCCTTAAAAGAATGGTTCAATCGAGGCCGTTATGCGTGAATGACAAAATCGACACGGCTTAGTTCATTGTATTTAATACAGCACAGGTACTGTATAGAGAGTTGTCCCTGATCGGGGATTGTACATATGTAGGTCCAGCAACATCAATGGAGCAGCGAAAATATATGTATGTTTTGTGACCATGGAACGGCAGGGTCTCGAAGCAATAACCTTCGGCACCAATCACCTGGCTGGAAATAGGAAACGCACATACCGACTGCACCAAATCCCCATTCCTTAAAGGCCCTTTTACAAAACCCCTTTCTCCCGCGCGGAGAAAGACCTTGGCCTGGGACAGGGACACACAGGTGCACTGAACCAGCCCTTCATCAAAGTGCTAAATAAACTATGTGGTCAACTGGTGAGGCTGAGGTTGTTCACACCATTTACTGGGTCATAGCCGCTTATTTAGCCTTTTGATGAAGGCCTGGTTCAGTGCACCAGTGTGTCCCTGTCCCAGGCCAAGGTCATTCTCCCGCGGGAGAAAGGGGTTTTGTAAAAGGGCCTTCAAAAGAAAGGTTCAATGTAGGCCAGTATGCGTGGATATGCATGTCTGCTGTGATGTTTTTCTGTCGGTTTTCCACGATAGCCAGGCACATCCGATAGGAGTTATCAAGAAACGAATCTCAAGGATCAAAGAAAATAAGCAGTCGTTTAACTGAAATCATTGACCAATAATCCATTGATACAAACAATAGAAGCGTAATTTAACTTATATTTTTTCCAACATAAATACAATATTTATTCAGTAAAGTACCGATAATTCCGATATATTTAGTTTTAGTTATATGGATTACACAGGGGAAGCAGGAATATAATGTCATTATGGAAAGCGAAGGTATAATAGAGTCTTTGAGCAGCTTCCCACAACAGATGATTGTGCTTAACATATAGGGAATTGCACACTACGGACTGTCCCTTTTAGTCCTTTCCCCCTTCCTCCGACACTCTTTCAACTTTAGTAAACAGTGCCCTGCTGGGCAGTATGATGGCATCGTTGACTCTTTAAAATACGTTCTCCGTTAGTACACAGTATATACGTATAAAAGTTACAAAACCAAACCATACATCACGAAAGCGTACATATCACATATACCAAACACACACTTTAAAAATCTTTAAAAAAACCTACAATTAACCAACACTGAAAGCCTTTATTTAGATATAAAGTTTTCTCACATGACATTGTCAATATTGCATTTTAATAATAAGTTAAATGGATCCTCTTTTCTTAAGAATATTCACAACATATGTTTCTATTATTTTATTTTTTTTCTGCATCATCCAGATTCATGAGAACTATTTTTTTGATCGTTATGCATAGTCAATGTAGAGAAAATATCGGTTATCTAGCTAAATAAAACGGTGTTTTCTGAATCATATATTTTGCAGTGTAACATTACATGTTTATCATCTACAACTTTATTACAAATTTCACAAACTCCTTCTTCCAAAGGTACTTATTGTTGTCTCCTATGTCTCCCGATTCAATATCTAGGTTATGTGAACTGATTCTAAATCTGTTATATTTTTCTTTATGGGCTGATCTTTGACAGTAAGAAGGTTATTTTCCATTTTAAATTTTCGTTTAAATTTCGTATAGGTTCGTAATTTTTATTTATCGGCGCCTGAATTGATATCCATCTCTGTCTGCCACTGGTTTATGAATTTTTTCTAATATTTTCGACAAATTTTGATGTTGGAAAGTCGTGTGTCAGTAAACCGATATTTTCCAATATCAATGTGAAGTCTACGTTGCATAACGTGTGTGGAGCACATGTTATCCATTGGAATCCCAAAATATGATCAGATGTTCTCGAATTTTTAACAAATCTGAACTGGAACTCATTGCTGAGTTGCCTTGATGAGTGGTACTTCCGCAAATTTGAATGAATAATCCCACACAATAATTTCGATGCACAGCTTCCTCATGATATTCCCTGTTAACGATTTGGATCAAACATTTACCCCCCCCCCCCCCCATTTATGCAATAGTGTAAGAAAACTAGTTTTCCACTAATTGGGGAAAAGGCAGATGATAGTACAATATTAAAGAATTTTAACAACAATGGCATCGATACATCTTTTGCATTTGACTCTCATAAACCATACAGTGACAGTCATCACCTGTCCATGTTACTGACCAAAGTTTTTTTAAATGGTAGGGGTGTCGATCAGTTGATTCACATCTGAATATACACTTTGACATCTGAAACGCTTTAATTTGGTGGAAAAAAAACTATTTTGGTTTATGTATGTGTTTTACTATTTCACATGGTACGTACATACTTAGCCATTGTGTAAATGTGATGTCATTTTGATGTGCGGGTTATATGTATTTTACTTTCTTCGTTGGCGGAGGTTGAAAGCCGTACCGAAGAAAGCTGTCGACCCGGAGCATTCTTGCTATCTTAACACGTGCAGGTCATTGGCAATGAAAGAGTTAATGGAGCAGCTATACAGTCAATATGCTCTCAAAAACCATACTTCCACAAAACTGACTTTTAATCATTCTTTGTTAAAGCTACTGGTGATCTCCCGTGTTATTGAGTACTCGTGCTATGACGTTTTGAGCTAATACGAAAATTTAACTCACAACTGTTTATTGACAAGAATGAACAAAATGAGACAGGATTTTTCGTGACAATGATATTTGGATTCTATGGGAGTAACAATAAAAATGATAAGTTTTCTGCAAAGGAACATCCTATCAAATCTTTATTTTGCTTTCTACTACCCGTATTTGACCTGTTGTAATCTTGTATGGGGCAGAATGTTTGATGGCACACTTGTGAATCTAGATATACTCAAAAAGGAAGAAATGGCTTAATTACTTTTTCGCGTTATAGAACATTAGGAAATGCATTTTCTAAAACTATACATCTCGTAATTGTAGCAAAGGAAACTTTTGTTTTCAAAAAGGGATATTGCTGCATAAGTTTACCACAGGAAAATGTCTCGAAGCCTGTTCAAACTAATTTGCAGATAATAATGCCATTCATGACCGCTTCCTCAGAAAATTCGTGTCATTCGCTGTCGTCTTAAAATTAAGCAATTTTTTGTAGAGTCCACGAGACCATGCTAGGAATAAGATCCCACATCTTCCCGTTTTCAAAAAGTTGAAGCTACATGTAACTGATTTCCAGTTCTATTGTACACGATTATGAGTATCCCATGTGTTCTTTTGTATCGTTGTTAATAGCACATAATTGATATTCATATTCATTTCTTATAACATATACATGTGTGTAATCAACTTGCCAATTCATTACTTACATATGAAGACAACTATAGTATTTTGTACCTCAAAGAGAGTCAATGAGCATTTGATACTTATAAATCATATTATTGGACTGCGCCTAAGAAATCTGTTTTGCATTGGCATCTCATCCTGCTAAATCCTCCTTGTCTTTTTCATTGAAATGATTTCCAGAAAAGACAATATCAAATAAAATGAATGAAACATATCACCTTTACCTTTGATTAACCATTCGCTGTATGCACGCTTTAGGTCAGTTTGACGGGAAATCGTTTTTTTATTTATTAATTTTTTTTTATTTATTTATTTATTTATTTATTTATTTATTTATTTATTTATTTATTTATTTATTTATTTATTTTTTGTTTTGTTTTTGTTTTATGTTTTCGTGTAGTTCAGCTGCATCCTGAACATTCATAATTATACATAATCATATGGTTTTCACTTTCATACCAAATTACGGTGATATAGTACAGATTTCGTTCGCTATTTCATCATGAATAGATGTTAGAAATATTGTGACAGAAACGCTGGACGTATTTTTAGTCGGTGCGAACTAGACGATCAGCGCCACCTCGTGGTCACATTATGTGTGAATTTAGAATGCAGCCACTGTTCCACTGGTGTGCTGGTCATTCCAGCATAGTCTGATCCAATTATTGATCTAAGGAGATACAAAAACCACATCTGTATGCGGAGCATGATGTCTCTTAAAGATCAATTTCACCCAAGTTGCCAAGGGCATGTATCGGCAAGTAGTTCAAACCGAGAATGAAGAGGTGCGTTATCCCCGACTGTAACGAATCAGTGGTACGTTCTAGGTACATTAGACCAGCCGAACACAGAATGGCATATCAAATACCTTAATATCGTCCACTATACTCAACTACAGATCTGAAAAGTACACAAGTGATGCATTATTCGAATTTCACAAGAGAATGCTTAATGACAAGTTAACATACTGAGTGCCCTATAAATAATAAAACACTAAATAGTGTGGAAATTTAGCAAGGGAAGCAAATAGAGGAACGAAACACTTGAACAAAATGAACCGTGATGTGGGCTCTTCACCTGGATAGGAATGAAGATTGCAGCTGGGATACGTATCCAGCGGATATAATTGCTTGATGGGCTTTGTTGCCCAAAAGTTGACGAATACCCCCCCACACACACACACACACACATACACACACACAACACACCCGATGGTATATCTGGAAATGTTCCTCTGCAACCTTTTGATGTATATATATATATATATGTGTGTGTGTGTGTATATATATATATATATATAACGCAAATCTTTGACACAAACAGTAGAGATATAACTTTATTTGGTCAGTGGCGCTACAAGAAACAGGAAGCATCTTGCTGGTCGGCGACGTATGCGCGCTCAAATTGTTTGTCAACGTTGTTCAAGTGGTCCTGTGTCCCCCATAATGCATGACGTCACGATAATCTGTTTGCAAGGCATAACAGTCAAAAAGACTTAGTAGTCGACGTCGGATGCATGAAGATGGTTGCCAGGAAAGAAAATGTAGTCAATACTTCGTTTTTCTAAAAACATAACTTCCGACAACATCCATTGAATCTTCAAACCAAAGGGCTGTATAAACAGCCCATGCTCAGTCGAGATTCATCACACTTGTGGTTCTGTGAACTTGGGATAGGACAAAATAGGTAAACACTTATCAAAGGTACATCCCTACCAAGCTTGACACAAATCTGGCAATAATCATTTAAATTATGGCCATTACAAGAAATTTCAATGTTAAACTATCCTATTAAAACTTTTTTTCAAAGATTTAAAAAAAAATCATTAAAACTCCAAAACTCATTTGAGCATGACCATTTGAACAAAGTTGGTAGAGACACACATAAGGTACATTGCCAGTTAATCTCCAGTCAATCTGATTGACAGTTTCTAAGGACAAGTCGAAAATGTGAATTAGCATTAGAATGCTCATTGACTTACATAGTAAAAGAAAAGGTGCATTTACCGATAAGTTCCCAAATTGAGGAAAATCATTAAAAATAAAAAAAAAAATCCACAGCAGCGTTACCTGGTGTACGGCTTTGTTTGACCTTTGTACAAGGAATTTATCCACAAAGTTTCAGCTTAATCTGAGTGATGGTTCTGGAGAAGTCAAAAACAGCAACCCCCCCCCCCCTTAAAAACAAAGTCATTCGAAAAATAGAAAAATTTTGTAACATTACGTGGCGAACAAATTAAGAACTATGGGTCTCCAGACGTGTTCCTGCACAATGTCAAAGCAGTTGGGTGAACGGTTTTTGGAGAAGAAGATTTTTAAATATTTTTTTAAAGAAAAACAAAAAAATTAAGAAAATTCCAAAATCACTGTAGCATGACCATTTGAACAAACATGGTAGAGACTCATCCAAGGAATATTCTCGTCAAATTTGAAGTAAATTTGGCCGACGGATTTTGAAAAGAAGTCAAAAATATGAATTAGGAATAGAATGCCCATTGACGTACATATATAGTAATCAATAGGCAAGGTGTATTTACCGATAAGTACCCGAATGGAAAAAAATCGTTTAAAATCAGGAATATGAAGCATTGCCACTTAGTGAGCAACTGTGCTTGATCTTTCCACAAGGAACATATCAAATAAGTTTCAGCTTAATATGAGAGATGGTTCTGGATGAAAAAGGTTAAAATAGCAGAAACATACAAAAATCATTAAAAAACTAGAAACAAAATGCAGCGCCACCTGGTAAACAAATTAAGAGCTGTGGGTCCCTAGGAGTGTTCCTGTGTGAAATCAGAGCAATTGGGTGAGCGGTTTCGGAGAAGAAAGCAGTTATTACCATGCAGCATACAGAGCAGAAAACAAAATGTAACAGTCCTCCAACTTGTTTCATGTCTGTACTACATGTTGCACCAGTAGCAACATTCGTTTCAGCAGTGTGAATACTCTGAGTTACCAGAAGTAGCCTGGATAGAACGTCAACGAGCCTTGTGTATTCCATCTGTCATGGTGTCTACATGTTTGTATTTTGTGCTGTGTCGTGCTTCAAAATGGAGTAATCTTTCGTCGCAAAGCTATGGCAGAAAGCAAGGGGATTGATACAATGCAGATTCGGGCTTCATCCGTAAACAACATGACCTGGCGCTTATTTACAATTAAATCTTAGCTAGTGTGGCTAGATAGCGACATATTAATAAAATCAACATACTAGGTGATTGGAGATGATGATTACCACACTTGATATTAATGTTTTGTTTGTAACGTGAATTATTCTGCATGGTGGCTCAATGGTGCCAACCAAATGGGGTTTTTTTTATCGCGTAATTATAGGACAAAAAAAAACTTGGTTGGCACAATTGAGCCACCATAATTTACCGGTATGTGACTCCAACTTGGCTTTTAAACCTGATTTAAACAAGTTGTTACACTGAAACGTACTATGGTTTTACCTTTGTTATAATTTACATGTTGCCATATACTGCATTTGTGTCTTCCTAGTAGTCAATACCCTAATCCGCAGTTGGAACTCTATGCTCTCCATAAGCTAACCTGTCATTGTCTAAGCTATATACATATGGAAGTACTATTGTCCATATTGCACACGTTTGCCTGTAAAATTTTGCCATATGCAGTATTAGTCCAAATAAATTAAAGGGTCTTCAGCGGGTAACTACTCAGAACATGTTTCGGGGCCTATACCCATACATGTCTCTCTGCTTTTCTGCTGGCCACATTTTGTTGTTGTTGTTGTTATTATTATTATGATTGTTATTATTATTATTATTATTATTATTATTATTATTATTATTATTATTATTATTATTATTATTATTATTATTATTATTACCCTCATAATTGGCATGGTGGCCATGCCTAATAGTAATCATGGCGACAATAGCAATAACGACGCATAATAATAATAATAATAATAATAATAATAATAATAATAATAATAATAATAATAATAAAAATAATAATAATAATAAAAATAATAATAATAATAATAATAATAATAATAATAATAATAATAATAATAATAATAATAATAATAACATCGGCACAGGGGCACTTTTTCTGACTTCTGACATGACTTTGGGAAAGGAAACTGAAAATGCAAACTGAGCATATGATGACCATATATGTACCTGCTACTTGAATTTGATCTTAACATGTTTTAAGACAAAATGTGGCCAGCAGACAGAGCACATGGGACTTTGTTCATTTCACTTTTCCTTGCAATAAGTAATTCCGGTTCACCAGCTGGACATGTGTCATATAAAAATGCCATCAGCTGCAAGCCATGTGAGATCTACTGGATATCATTGAAAGTTGACAGTCAATGTGGTAAAAATATTTATTGAGTCCATTCAAGTGGGTAGTGTTCTTCTCAGTTTCACATTGTGTGTGACTATCAGTCCCACACATGACAAGACATATAGCTGGCCTCTTAACACAGTGAAAGCTCCCCAGAAAGATACCCCCATAGTTTAAACTCTGTTTAATATAGTGTGTAGCATGCCTCACGTCCAGCTAGGCGAGCATGCCTAGCTAGATGAGCAAGACATGCCTCATACTTTGAGGTTAATTAGACAAACAATCCAGTTTCAAAAACCTCTATATAGTCTGCAATAATTTTGTATATTCGGTTGGACTTTCAGCTGATAATTACACATTAGTATCTATTAATTGCCAGGGAAAACTGAAAATATATTTATATTTAATAAACAAAATGTCATCCATACGATGCAACAATGACAAAACAATCCAGCCAATAGCAATTTTGCCGTATTTAGACTTTCAGAGCATCCGTGGTAACTACCACGAAATGTGAATAGTATTAAATACCCTCAGTTGAATGCATTACATGCCATAAAATTGGTCGAAAAAGTGTTCGATATGGAAAAAATTATGCATCAAATATCAAAGAATTATCCAGAAAATTGCTTTCGTTTTTGTAAATGTTCAGCGTGTTACTTTTGCTCAGGTAATGTGGTGCAAAAATACAAGCATACTTTCATGATATGTAATTGAAGAGGAACAGAGGAAAAACACCTACAGAAGGGTACAGAAAGACCAGAAGTATTACTGATAGGAAAGAAAAAGCAACGGATTTAAATACTTTGAATGTCTATCGTCACTCTCAAATTTTTCCAAAAACATCTGAAACATTTTGGGTTATCATGGCAATAAATTATATTTTAACATTCTTTTTATTCATCTTATAGGTTGCAAATATATATATATATGACTCTGCTAAACTCAGCATGTATCCACATTATAAAACATTGATATCTTCATACAGAATAGTTTTCAATTCAATTTTTGTATTCAATAATAATTTTGGCTTGAACAACTCAACTCGACCCCTATTATATATATATACATATATATATATTTATATATATACATATATATGTGTGTGTGTGTGTGTGTGTGTGTGTGTGTGTGTGTGTGTGTGTGAGTGTGTGTGTGTCTGCACACACAAAGACAGCTGGCTTGGTTTTTGAATAAAAGACATCGGTGCCTTATCCTGGACAAAAGAACACATATGTTACGGCAGGTGACGTTACGGAGACGTTTTTCCAGATCTTCTGAAACTTTAGGCAGACATAAATTATCTGTGTCATCACAACTTCCGGTTAAATAATGACATTTTATTGATTAGTACATATTTAATGCTGGTTTTTAGATATTTAAGACATATCTTTTTCTCTGAAAGCATACAGGTAATTGCTTCAAAACTGCTAAGGGGCGTTTTGCAGTATCGCTAGATATTCTTGTTGTTTGTAAGGTGGCTGAAGGATGTTTTTCTAATTTTTTAAAGTTTTTTTGCGTTTTAGGTTTTCCGACTTCTTCGCCAGAACGAAAGTACAGATATGTTCAAAAATGGAGGCAATTTAGTCCGAATGGCCCATTTTGTTTTTTTTGAAAATTTAGTAAGGATAGTGCAATCATTTGCATTTTATTAAGCTTTGGAAAGTGTT
Organism: Hermodice carunculata; assembly: GCA_964020975.1. NCBI lineage: Eukaryota > Metazoa > Annelida > Polychaeta > Eunicida > Amphinomidae > Hermodice > Hermodice carunculata. Next base: position 22,521,993 of record OZ026626.1, read on the forward strand.
GGTGGTGGTTGCAGCAGAATTTCAGAAATCACAATGCTCTCCAAGACATCCTGGCACCACAGAAAAAGGTAGTATCACTGAAGTTTTGAACTTGATGTATGATTAGTGACCTTGATCTTTTCCTTCCGTATTACGACGTCGTCTTAAAAAAGTTGTTTATTAATATTTGGAAAAATATTCAACCGATTTGAAATGTGTTTGGTGCAAAGCTGAACTCTAGCCACCCATTTGCCATACGTGCACCGCTTTCGTAAAGTTTAAAGATCGAAGTCATATGGTTGTTTGAAAAAGATGCATTTTTACCCTCATTAAAGTTTGTACGGGCGAAATTTCCGATTTGCCTTAGGTCTGTTGGTTATTATTTCAGTACGAACAAACTTCAGTATTGGAGTAACGCATATGTTACATGGTTAGCGACGTTGACCTATAATGTCAAGATCAGACGATTTTTAAGTTCTACATTTTTCGCAACATTTTAAAAGTCATAACTCTGAGCTGCTAATTACCATCCCAATAAAATTGCACGGGTAGAATACCCTTGTAATGTTATTTTCTATTGTATATTCGATTTGTTTGGCTCCTTAATAGGTCAGTATTGAAGTTTCTGCTTCTGGAAGAATGGCGGACCCACGCACTGCAATAATCGTGTTAACACAAAATCAATCAAAACAAAATCTGGCCTTTTTATCAGTGTGGGGTTGTGTCATCATATACTGGACGGTTTGAAATGATATGCAGACTTTCCATAGCCCAGCTTAAGCTTAGGCTGTCTTTGAATGAAAATATCTGTAAGCACTTCCAATACCACCAATTTGTATGTTTAATGTTAACAATGTACACCTTCACTTGTGGACAGTATTTATTTATTCGGTTTAGTCATTTCTTGCATGATAATGTACACACTGACAGAATAAAATGGTTAAGCCATATCTATCTACTAAAATGATCAAGTGCAACGATTTACCCCTGGTGCACCTCGGTGCACAGACTGCACACCCACGATTTGGTGGCTTGATTTGTTCTGAGTGTATTTTTTTCTGTTCTTTTCCTTTTTCTCTTCTTTTTTGGAGGGCGGGGGTAAGGTCTTAAGGGATGTAATACACACACACACACGCACACACACACAGTGTTCCCTGCTCTGTATGTGGTCACTTTTTCTTGCCTGAACGGTTGGCCAAAAAAAGCAGGTTCCATTACATATGTGTGGGCCTTATACAAAGACGAAAGTAGACATACAATGTATATTATGGCAGGTGATCTTAAATCACAGCTCTCTCTCTCTCTCTCTCTCTATCTCTCTCTCTCTCTCTCTCTCTCTCTCTCTCTCTCTCTCTCTCTCTCTCAAATCTATTTTAATCCATTGTCATTCTTGTCCTCTCACTGATACTTCTAGTCTATGTGACAAGGATATTCCTCCTAGAATATCCCAAGACAGCGCGAAGATGAACTTATATGGAAAAGAATTGTCAAATTTATGTAAATCTGGAAACTTGATTATATGTAATGGTCGGTTTGGCCCGGATAAAGGTATGTGGAAGTTTACTCGTTTTACCCGTCGTGGACGAAGTGTTGTTGACTACCTCATGTCTAGTCGTTCATGTCTTACCTATATATTATATATCTTACTTTGAGATCGACCCGCTTAGAGTAGAATCTGATATCTGTCCTGTTGTTTTTAATTTGAAACGTGGACCTAAATGTAGGCCTTCAGCACATAAATCTGAGATTGAAGGTCATACATTGTAGGTTCTCTAATTATAAATGGGATTCTACATGTATTTTTAAGTACTCCGAAGAAATGACTACCAATGTCGCTTTGATGAAAAAAAAAACAAAAACTGGCGGATTCCTAATTATGCTTTCCCTGAAAATACAGTGGAAGATGTCTGTGCTGGATTTTATAGATTTCTGGACAATGTTATTAAAAATGCTTTCCAGGAATGCAATTTGCAATCCAAAACAAACTTAACGTCAAATCGCTGGTTCGACAGTGAATGTAAGGCTTTAAAAGCTGAAGCACATAATTTTGTAAAATGTAATGACTTATCTGACAAAAATAACCACTCGAAATTTAACCAGTTACAAAAAGAATATAAACAAGTGGTGCAGAGGAAACGTAGGCAATATGGTTATAAAGTAAGGCTTGAGCTCGAAACCTTGCGTTCCAACAGCCCTAGCGACTATTGGCGTTTTCTGAAAGGTTTATCAAATAAGAAAGCTAGCAATGAAATAGATTTGCAAAATTTTATCGTTTTTTTTTTTTCAGAGTCTACTTACTACATAGTGCTTTGATTAACAATTCATGGTGGATATTAGAAATGCTAATTTGGATGAGATACATGACGAATCAGATCTTCCAAAAATCTCAATAATACGAGAGGTTCTTAATTCGTTTATAACTGAAAGTGAATTAAAAAGACATCTAAGAAATCTTAAAACCCATAAAGCACCAGATACAGATGGAATAGGTGCCGAATTTCTATAATATGCAGAGTCTCTCCTGACTTGCCCACTTGTGTCTTTGCAATTTCAATCTTAAATGTGGTAATTTCCCTGTTCAGTGGTCAGCAGGCATAATTAATCCGCCTCTCAAATCTGGTAACAAGGCAGACCCTGCTAATTACAGGAAAATTACTGTGCTCGTCACATTGGGAAAACTTTTTGAATCTATAATTAATGGTCGACTGATATCGAAGAAGAATATGTTTGAAGAGGATGATATATTCCAAGGTGGTTTGTGTCAGAACAAAAGAACAAATGATAATACTTTTACTCCGGTACGTCTAATTGAAAAGCAAAAATTTCTTGGGAAACTTTTGTATGTATGCTTTGAAGATTTTGACCATAGCGTTCGACCATGTTGACTGCGGTGCTCTTTTTTATAAACTCCGACAAAGAGATATATCTGGAAATTATTCAAATGTCTTGAGGAATATGTTTGGTAAATCTAAGAACAAGGTAAAATGGGAGGGCTTTCTAAGCGAAAGTATGAATTGCTCACATGGGGTACTCCAAAGTGGAATTATCTCTCCAAAACTGTTCCATATGTGCCTTTCTGATATTAGAGACCACATAACAGACGAAGTAGGTATATTTTTAGATGAATTGCTGTCTTTGATTATCATAGGCTGATGATTTGGTGCTTTTCTCTGACACGGATGCTGGCCTTCAATACCAGGTAAACCTATTGAAGAACTACTGCCAAAAATTGCATTTTATACTTAGTTTGCCCAAACCAAGAATTATGGTGTTTAATAAACGTAAACATACCCCGTGTATTTACTTCAGTGATCAGTCATTGAAAACTGTCTCACAATATAAAAACTTGGGCATTATCTTTGATTCAAACAAAACACAGGTCTTACAGTCAACACATACATATCTCGCGGAGCAGGCAAATCGAGTAATATTCTGCAGCCTAAAAATGTATTATGGATCAATGGGCAAGCCTACCTTATCATGCATGTTTGAATTATTTGATGCCCAAATGTATTCGTCTTCTGGAATATGGTTGTGAAGTGTGGACTTCTATGAGACTGTGTGATGTGATTGAAAGTATACCATAATTTTTTTTTAAAAGAATGTTGGGTGTAAGACAGTAAATACCAACACTAGGTGTTTACATGGATACAGATAGATTCCTTATTCATCAAACAGCAGGTCAGATTAAATCAATACTGGTAGTATATCTCAACACTGCCATCTGAACATGTATTCAAATCAGCATACGATATGCCACTCGGGATGTATTATGGAGGACAAACAAATATGTGTACAACGGTAGTGAAGATATTTTTCTTCAGCCAAGCTCAATTCTTTCTGGTATTCTCAACTAGTGGAAGACGATTTTATCTTCATAAAAACATTAAAAGAATAATTATATAGGGATTATATCCAAAAGTGTGAACCTATGCTTCACTCCCTAGAAGATGACAAAAAGCTGCAATTATATAAAGTTTTCAAAAGAAATTCCGCTTAGAATCGTGTATACAAAGTGTACCTAGCGTTACATACATTCATTGCATTGCCAGACTTAGATTGAGCTCCCACAACTTACAAAACAGAAGTTGGATGCCGTGCCAAAACTTCAAACCTAAATTTCCTATTACTGCTTCTTTGTATGGTGTTATCTCGGGGTTGTGGACGACAGGCCTCACTTTTTTATACAACGCCTGGTTTTCGTGGATGAACGCTGTGAATTGTTCTCTTGCCAAATTTCATGGAAAGGGATGTAAGAGAGAAATTTGTTGCAATTATGTCATGCACAGATACTAATATCCAGTTTACCTTGAGCAAGTTTTTACACAGGTGTCTTCCAAAGGAGATCTGAATTAGAAATATGTAAGTAAAAGCAAAATGCTCGACACAGGGTAACTCAGTATTATATGTCCGTCTAGATGAAACCACATCTCTGTTCATTGAAGGTTGTTAAGATGTGTCGCAAGCTTGCAGCTATTATGCTTATTCACAATCTAAATAAAACACTCAAGATATTATTTGTGTGACCATCTTCAGATGTGCTTGCATGAAACTACCCTGAGATATCACTATTACTGTGACATAAGGGTACAAAGCAAAGATTAACAGCATGTACATTTTATTCAGAAAGCATTAGTCATGGGTACAATAGGGTGCTCTAGTTTCCCATATTCATTTTATACATTTTATCAGCAGAATGCATTAGCCTTGGGTAACATAGGGTACATTAGTTTCCTCTAGTCATTATGTCTGGGTTGGCACCCAGACATTTTGTTTTTCCAAGAATTCTTTCTTTCTTTCCTTCTTGCTTCTATTCGACCAGATTTAACTGGAGTTTTTCTCAGACCTTACACTTATAAAAACCACCAAACTTGACATGGTAAATAATCTACCAGTTTACGCACCTGCTTTGGAATGGTCATGATGATTAAAAGTATGCAAATGAGGGGAATTAAAATTTTAAAAGCGCCATATCTTCCAAATTATTGGAAATAGACAAATTGTTCAAACTTACACATATAGGTTAGAGAAAACTGGTAAATCCAATGGCATACAAACAAATCTTGGGGAATTTTAATGTATGCTAAATTCTGCAAATTTCTCCCCAATCCACATGCAGGCCTTCAAGTGCCTGCTGTATGACCTGTTGCTTGACCTCTATGGTGCCAGGTAACCATTTTGCATTCAGAATTAATTAGCTTGAACCTGTCTCACAAGCAGCTTTCTATCCATGCATGTTATGTGTACGCTTTGGAAGGTTTGGATCTTGCAGCAAAAAAAAAGAAAAAAATGTGGGGAGACTCCCAACAACTGTGTAATCAGGCTCTCAATAAAATACAGAGAATCTCTTTCTGTTCATGCAGGAACAGATTGACTCCATGCTGCCATATGTACCAGGCAGGCTATAGTTTCCACTAGTGCAGAACAGACCTGTCAATGCACGATGACTAAAACTGGTGTCCTAGCTGGCCTATTTTTGCCTGAGGCAATGTCAGTCTGCTGAGCTTACCAGTCCCAAGGGAACACAGGCTCCAGACTTCTAGGCAGAACAAGCCTGAGTGTACCCTCTGTTATAAATAGACTAAATACAGAGCTGAGTCGGCCAGACCAAGGAGGGTAGAATTTGTGTCATCTCATTGGACACTTTCATGTCTTTGTTTTCTTGTAACCAGTTAGATGAAGCCTGTTCTTCATAGGGAATACTGCGACAGTATAGTTTTTGTCTTGGTTCACAGGTACATGTTTATGTAGTTTCTTGACAGCTTCTGTTAAAATTTGTTTATGTAATACAGGAAGAAAGACAGTTTTGTATTGCATGTATACACATCCCCTTGAATTATAATATGTATACACTGTACATATATATGTGCACGTATGAATTATGTACATATACATGCACACATACTCATCCATACTGCCCAGACTCTGGTCCCAAAGATAACCACTTTAGACAGGTTTCACTGTATTAGTAAGCACTGGAATTTTCTCTCTTTCTGTCTCTCTCCTTCCTTCCTTTCTTTCCTACTTTCTTTCTTTATTTCTTTCTTTCTCTTTTTCTTTCTTTCTTTCTTTTTTTCTCTCTTTCTTTACAACCAAATTAGGTTTGGAGCTTTTCTTCAAGCAATATTTTTCCGAAAACCACAAAACTTGCTTTGGTGACTAACCTAACAAGTGAACTTGTGAATCTCATTTGGAATAGTCATGATGTTTAAAAGTATGCAAATTTACGGGCAATTACAATTTCAAAAGCTCCATATCTTCAAAAATATTGCAGATACCAAACTTGCATTGCGCATACACAGGTTTGTGACACCTGCCGGTATGATCGACAGTACAAGTTAAGTAGAATGTCAAATTATGCTAATAAGGGGCTTTGAAAAGTTTAAAAGTTGAACATCTCCAAAACTATTATACATAAACGTCATTTCAACTTCAGTATGTGGTCGAGCACAAAATTTAGCAAACACACACACACACACAGGCACATATATATATATATATATATTTATATATATATATATATATATATATATATATATATATATATATATATATATATATATATATGTATACATATAAATATATATAAATATATATATATATATATATATAGAGAGAGAGAGAGAGAGAGAGAGAGAAAGAGAGAGAGAGACAGGCAAAATGTGAAATAGACTTTCAGCTCATGTGATTCGAATTTTTATAAAGAGATACAAGACTCGTGCATTTTCCTAGATATTTAATCGTACACCAGGACAGTATACGGAATATTATTCGCCATAACTTTTGCAAAGCAAATTGATCCTTGGAAGGCGAAAAAATTGTTTTCATTTCTGAATTCTTTTTCCATTATTAGATGAAAAAAAAATACATAAAAAGTGATATGCCAGATTTATAGCTGTGTTTTGTCATGGTCTTCAGACACCGTCTGACAATTTTCCTGTCCCGGGATTGTGTGAAATGCTCAAATCCACCTCTTACCAAAGCTCAGACTCTTCCCACGAAAATGGATCGTATATTGTACACAAATTCAACAGCTGACAACAGAATATATTCAAGGAATTTAAAAAATATATACACGGAAATTGCAAAATGAGTACAAGGAACCATAAAGACCTAAGTTATCCATCATATTATCACTATCTCACATCACATCGTTGTGTATATGATACACAAAATCTCTTATCAGTAGTTATCCATCATTTTGTTACTATCTCATATCACATTCAAGTGTATGTAATGTGTAAAACACAAAAATAACGAACATTACATGAATGTAATATTTTGGGATAAATATCACTGAAACGAGTCTTGTGCTGGTTCCCCGCTGATGACCCAATTTCTACACAGAGGCTAATAAAGCCTACATGTTTGCTTCTAAATTCAAATTTGATGAATATGATATGTTCTTTAAATGAAATAAGGACGTTCTTATATGCAATGATTTAGAACTACTGAACTACACATCAGGGCATGCACTTTAATCACATACAGAAATGTAACTTAAGACATGCCTGCTGGACTTAATCGTGTAGAAACGGAAACCGGCACAAGAGCTCAATTATGTATTACAATGAAAACTATTAAATAACAATCTTTTTAAGTGATCAACCATCGAACCGAAGATCTGGGACTTATGACAGTAATATTCACGGGCACGTTTCGGTGCATCATGCGCGCATTGTTCCAGCAACAAATAATAAATTATTTTCTTTATTCATAATACATGACATGTTCTCGCAAATATTATGACTTTTATGTCAAAACACTCTATTCAGGACCCATTTTTTTTCCAACGAAAGATTATTTTTCCACACTAACACTACTCATGAAGGACTTGTCCTCTTGGTCCTTGGCGCTGAAAATTTTTTCACCAGAATTTCCATGAATCAGCATCAATTTCTTCAGACATGACTGGCTTTAAGTTTATTTGTTTGTTTACTTGTATGCTTGTTAGCTTGTGTGCAGAGTTTAGTTCAAGGATCAAAATGTAACATGTCAAAAAGTGTTCTTTCTAATACCAGTTTTACCTGTTCGCTCAATCTTGTTTTCCTAGCCGTCCGCTAAGCAGTTCTAGTTAGTATAAGCGAGATAGAAAAATAATTGAAAGAAGAAGAAGAGGAAGAAGAAGAAGAAGAAGAAGAAGAAGAAGAAGAACAAGAACAAGAACAAGAAGAAGAAGAAGAAGAAGAACAACAACAACAACAACAACAACAACAACAACGACAACAATGTATTTGAAAAACTACCCCGTTACAACAGGGGCACCAATCAAACGGGGTTATTTGGTGCGTACATACATTTCTTTTGAATCCATTTGTAAAATACAATTACAAACTATAAAAGTTAAAGTGTTCAGTAGATTAATTCCGTAAGCTAACATAAATGATGTATGTACATGCATAATATATAATAATATAAACCTCATCTTGAAAAAACTTGCTCGTGAAATTCTGAAAATCCCAAGTCACTTCCTTTATCAAGTTGTGACGTTTTTGATCAAGAAACAAAAACAGTAAAAACGAGAAAACGCTAATACGAAAATGCGAGTGCGAAAACACGACACAATTGCTGTCGTGTTTTCGCGGTTGTGTTTTCGCATTTTCGCCTTCGTGTTTTGTATTTTAGTGTTTTTGCATTCGTGTTTTCTTGTTTTCGACCAAGGAAGAAAACAGTAAAACAAGAAAACGAGAAAACGCTAACACGAAAATGCGAGTGCGAAAACACGACATATTTTCTGTCGTGTTTTCGCGGTTGTGTTTTCGCATTTTGGCCTTCGTGTTTTATATTGTAGTGTTTTTGCATTCCTGTTTTCTTGTTTTCGCTGTTCTGTTTTCTTATTTTCTTGTTTTCGCATCGCATATTTATGAAGAGAGAAAAAAACTTTAGTTGGCACTTTTGTGCCACCATAGAGCATATCATGACCGTCGTGTAATCAGGCTGGGGAGCCTTAGGGTCACACTGTAGATGCTAAGTAATATCTTCTGGAACGTATATACCATTCAGGATATCCGCAGGTGAAGTCGAAATAAAGTGCACCTTTCTACAGAACGTTTTGAAATCTGCCTAAAGTATAGAGGGTTAAAGTTACACATTGCCAATATACCGGGAATTTTACTCAATCCGGACACACCTAACATCACTTAAGAGTACGTTCTCAATGCACCAATACCCTTAGAAAATATAAGAAACTTTATTTTGGAGTGTCTGATTATCGTTAATTATACCGAGGTAAGTCGTATAATTTCTCACGCATTTGTGGTAGAGCCTTCAAGTTGGAAGGTGAAGTTATTTTCTTCGAAGTTTATTCATGAACTCAATACCATGACTGAGAGGTTGGTATGATATGTCAATATGACATCGTCTTCAAACCACACAATTTTTAAAGTGACAGCGTATTCTGACGTTTTTTCACGTAAATATTTGGTACATATATATTGCTAACATGTTGAGATAAGGTATTATCATCAGCGCAATCATATAGGCGTAGCTCACACTGACCTTCCATTGGGTGAAAAAATATCATTCATTAAGAAATCTGGAGGTCGCAAAATGTTTCTCAAAGGAACTCCGCGTAGAGTTGTGGTTTATTATTAATGCAGTCTCGATACTGTGCACATTCTATAAGCTCGAAGCTTAACATCAACCAATCAATCAGTCACCAAAGCGGCTATTAAAGGCCTCAGATAGGTCTGGTAATATTACGCCTACAATCGCATTATAGACCAGTTCATTGGGCTCGGGTTTATTCGGTTCACTTCGGCCCGAATTCGCGAAGTGCACCCTGCATTGTTTACATTTTGTGCTCGACCACAAAGGCCGGATTCAACGTGGAAGGACCAGAAAGTAAAACACAGGATGTGCTTGGGTTTGTGACATTTTAGGTAAACAAATTGCACTGTTGAGCACAGTCCATGCTGTAATCACTACCGCTAGCCGTGGCATCGGTTCTGAACATACGAAAACGGGGGCCTGACTCGCTCACTTGCTGACTGGACAATCAGGCCAACAATAATTAATTAGGGTCCGGAAAAGTTCGGTACAAGTCGGTGTAAACAGGTCTTTTGGCCCTCCTCTATTTTCCAATACCTTTACAACAACCTTGAGCGGCCACAAAACAAGTTTGAAAAGATTTTGGTTGAAAAAATGTCAAATAATCGTGTAACGACATTTGAGATCTAAGGTCTGATACTAACCAGAGGGTAACTGGTCTTGTCAAAAGAATGTGGCTTTTTCTAGACTGCAAAAATATCTGCATTTTTCATTAGAAACGGAAACGAGATATTTTCCACGGACTCATTCATAATGGACACTGGGAGAAGGCACAAAGGCACAAATGAGCTCTGGGTCGAGAAATTCAGGAGAGCTGCCATTAGGCATTGCTTTTTTTTATAGTTGATCTTTCAAAGATTTGTCGCTATCTCGTACCTGTTGTCTGTTTGAAGTAAAATTGTCGGGAAACGACCATATCAAATGTTCTGTTGTTAAGCATTTTGCCGTTTAGTTCGTTCTTGTATTGTCTTTCGATGTTATAAGCATTGATCGAAGAAATCTACGGACAAAACTGTTAAATTATTGTCCCCAATACATGGAAGAACTAACTTTTATTGTTAATATATGATTCTTATTTATTTGCTTGTTTGTGTGTAGGTTTTATATTTGTGTTGTCTAATTAATTTTTCGATTTGTCAGTCGTATATTTCCTTCGTTTCTGTCTTGAACTTTGTATATTTTTCCTACGCAGTGTGGTCCACACTTGACTGTGCAGGTTCCAGGTGAACGAAGTTTGAACGTTAAATGTTTTTTCATATTCGTCTACAAGATGGAGCGTCCTTGTTCACTCACAAATGCGACCTTTCATTCACTGGAGATATTTCTTTGCCTCCCCTGGCCTCCGGGGCACGCACAAATTGAATTGATGCTAAACCTTGTTCTACACCATTGATCAGCAGAAATTTATGATCGTTGAACGCCGACAAGAAATATCGGTAATTTTACCTTCAATAGTTTGGCAGGAATACTGATAGGCTGTATAGCTACTGCTCAAGACATTCAGAGTTCATTTGAATCTCTGTCACATCACCTCATTTACCGACCAGATAATTGAATTTTGATTGGAGCTGCACAGTTAGCACTTTATTCACGTCTACGCGAAGAGTAGTGATAATACATGTTAGAGTTGATAAAACACACATTTTCGAAAATATTTATTTGTGCTCAGGTCATTTTCAACACCTTTGTCTTGTTTGTTTTGCATCTTCAATTCCATATCAATTAACTGTTTGTAGCCCCATGCGCCAATAACATTGCATTCGTTGGCAGGGTACAGGAGTGCAGGTTTAAACAGGTCCACGGTGGGAATAGCTTTGTCAGTGATATTCTTCATCTGTACATGCATATCAATAGACACTGGGTACATACATAAACAGAGCATGAAAAAGCAGCTCTACCTTGAAAGAGCGCTTTCTTCTTTTTCTTTTGTTTGTTTGTTTGTTTGTTTGTTTCTTTCTTTCTTTCTTTCTTTCTTTCCTTCTTTCTTTTTTCCTCGTTTTTACACTAATTTTCGCACTGAACAAGTTCGTATCAAAGTACAATTTGTAAAAAAGCCCACACAAAATGATGGAGATTAGTTGTATCGTGACGAGGCAATAAATGATTATCATGAACACCAAGGTGCTTATTATCTGCAATATCCGTAGCAAAAAGTGTTTCAAATGCTACTAATTGACATCCCTTTTCCTCTGGCTTTCCTTTCATTTACCGAGATAGCTAACCTTAAGTGTTTTGACTCCTGAACCAGTGGCACCAAGAAATCTACGCTTAATAATCATTGATCAGTCTGATCCTAAAGCAGACCAGGTAAGCTTGCGGGCCCAGACCGGCCACTGCTGTTTCCGACTTTACTATTTCCTTGATCACGCCTTCTACAATGACCTTGCGTGATACTGGTGCTATCTTTTATATTATTCGACGTTGCATGCTCACGAAATATTTGGCATAATTGTCAAAAAATATTGAACGTTATACACATGGCCAACAACATTCAATATTGCGTCATTTTTAAGTCAGAAGGTTTTTCGACAGTAGTTGATTCTCACTTGTTGAGAACGGCAAGACGTTCACTGGAATGTGTTTCACTGTTGTTGTTCCAGCCTACAATTTCTTCCCTTATACTCAGATCCCGAGTAACTAATATATCGATCAACAAAGAGAATAAAATGATATCCCGCGGGTACGTTCACTTTATCTTGAGAGTTTGAAAGTGAATTATGGTGACTTAAATCGAGTTTCCGTCAATAAATAACATATCCAATTATCCCAACTTAATTTCTTCCACCACGTATACTGTAAATCGAATTACAGATCGAATTTAACGATACATCATCTATAGATGCTTTACATTTCTGCTGAACGTGCAAAGCTGTTCAGACTGGAGGATTTCAGAGTCAGACGCTGTTGCTGTTCGTGCCTGTGACTCGGTCGGCTGTGCTTCAACTGAATCTTAGGGCCATTCAATGATATAAACGGAGTACATGTATGTTGTGGCGACACGAGCGCCACCCCTGTGTGGCGCCGCTCGGCATCGCGGGTGCATGGTGAGTGAAGTTCTATGGACGGGAAGGATACTGTCGCTTGGACTTAAGAGGTCTCTGGTAAGTGGCTAGTTGTCTTCTGGTTACCATTTTTATGTACTTCTTGACAACGTCTGCCGCCTGTTCTACATGCAGACGCAGGAGCCAGCGCGTTGTTCTACACTTACCTGTTCCTATCATTTGCAAGGACACGCCGTTGTACCGACAGTTGATGTTCAGTGCTTGTCCTCTATTTCTGCCGTTTGGCAGGAGATTGAGTGAATGCAATGTCACATAAAAATACTTTGTCTCTTTGTGTGATACGCACTTAGTGACAATGCGCTACTAACAGCATCTTGTTAAGCTTCGTCTCGTTCAATTTGTGAACAGTTTCGAAGCATATATGTATATATTTATATATATATATATATATATATGTATATATATATATAGAGAGAGAGAGAGAGAGAGTGAGAGAGAGAGAGAGAGAGAGAGAGAGAGAGAGAGAGAGAGAGAGAGAGAGAGAGAGAGAGAGAGAGAGAGAGAGAGAGAGAGAGAGAGAGAGAGAGAGAGAGAGAGAGAGAGAGAGAGAGAGAGAGAGAGAGAGAGAGAGAGAGAGAGAGAGAGAGAGAGAGAGAGAGAGAGAGAGAGAGAGAGAGAGCTAGTTTAAGTTGCAATGCTGGCGCAAGGTCCGAACAGTGCGTTCACATGAAGCCATCCCATCTTACGAAATTAAATGCGCTACTTCGCCTTTTTTTTTTTTTTTTTTTTTTTTTTTTTTTTTTTTTTGGTTTGGTTTTTTTGTTTGTTTTCGTTTTGTTTCTAAGGCTATGTGAGTGCGGGATGGGGGTGGGGACTGTCGACGACATTGCATGTGGAGCACAAGGAGCTGGGAATAAAAGCATACACAAATCTTGTACAATGTGTCAACGGCTTGTCACCTGATTAGCTCCGTGCCCGGATATCTTTGAAACTGGGTGCGTGCCATTAAAGAAGATACCCTGAGAGTACCAAGTACTGAGAGGAATTTCAGATCTTTGACAAATCATTATCTTTGAGTTTAAAAAAGGCAGACCTTTGTTTAATACATTTCATATATACTTCTGAGATATATGTACATTTGTGGAACCTACTACTTCATCAAGTTAAGTAAATGTAGCGTATGTCCACCTGATGAGATGAGATGAGATGAGATCTCCAGCCACCCCTATGTTTTGCAGTAGTACGACAGAGTTATTAACTTGCGGTCCAGTTATCATTGAAGGTCAGTTAGTTGTATTGAGTGCCATGAACTGTGTATACGGACATAACATGTACATTTGTAGGTTCTTTTTTCCCATGACTTATGTTCCCTGAATGGAAAAACCATGCTGTGATACGTTTACTCTGATATGTCGGCAAAAATGACGTCACCAACGTCCATACATGCAAGAATGTTTAATTTCTACTCATGTAGAAACGACAAACATGCTTGACGTGTCAACATTTCTGAAGCAAGAACCAGAGGACTGCGACTTCATCGAAATAATACAGTGACTTAATATTGCGAACTTTAACTTAATGTTTACCTCATAAGTGCGAAACATAAAGTGTCCAGTATTGGTGTCTCGTTAATGATAACATCGGGATCACTCGTTCTTGGATTTTCATGTTGTCACTTGGCGCAGCCTCGCGAGAACATAAAAATCCAACAACTCGTGATCCCGACGTTATCCCCAAGGGGCCACTTATACCGAAGTTTCTTTTTCCTATGTCTAAAAAAGGGCAAATACACACAAAATCGCCAAATAAGTTTGAAAGCGACGTCATTTTGAAAGTGGGAGGAGTCGGTATTTTATCAAATGCACCATGGCGTCTCATTGGTTTGTCTGCTACTCAAAATGAACAAATGGCAAATCAAATGAAAGACTACAATTACAACCTTATCCTTCATACCCGTGCAGGATAACCCATGTAGGATAACCTTCAGACATAGGAGAAAATAAGGTCAAAACCAGAAGTTTATATCTCGGTATGACGGAACAAAAAGTAATTGCAAGGCTCAAAATGTTAATCAAAGGATAAATCTGAATTAGCATATGTCTCGTTATAATAAGATTTTCGTTCGTTTCTCTTTCGGTTTCTTTCTATATTTATCTATTAGTATTCGATGATGTATACATTCTTACACAGACATCGTTTGGTTGCTATGAGCCTCCTATAACAATGTTGTTTATTGAAGTGTCATAAATCACAGTGCAAGCGTGTGATGTGTACATGTACAACTTGCTTTTCTCCTTTAGACCCCTCTCCAGAGTCCCTTTTTGGAAACTGTCAACTGTAGACGCGTGGTCTGACGTTGTTAGTAATTCGCTGGTTTCATAGTCATTGTTGTCAGTAAAAGTAGATTCCAATTCATAATTTCAATGGTTGACCGGTCTATCCCATTATTGCAAGGTTTTACTCGTCATTAAATTATTCATCTCTAACTTATAAAAACAGGAATTAACCTCATTTTGCAATAGGAGCCACCATATAAGAGAACTACCGTATTTCAAATCATATTAAACTGATGATATATCGCTGATAGCAAGTCAAGCGGTGTGAGCATGGCGAGAAACACAATGAAAATTATTGACTGTCTCATAGGACACAACTGACATAGTGATAAACACACAAGGCAAACAAAGAACATATTTGAAACACTCATACCAAAAACATTGAGATAGTAATAAGAATAATAAGAAATAATAAAAACCAGTAAGATTGGAGCTGACCGTTTGTGATGATAAGGGAACTCAAAAATTCATCGTATGATGATGATGATGATGATGATGATGATGATGATGATGATGATGATGATGATGATGATGATGATGATGATGATGATGATGATGATGATGATGATGATGATGTCAACCCGTTTCGCCTCCCCCTCCAAAAATAATTTAGTCAAAAACAGGGACATTTTGCGGAAAACATAGCTGTGCTTTAGTTACAATTGGAACTTCAAATTTGGTACGTATATTAATTTTCCTCACCTAAAAGAAACAGAGTGAAAAAGAAACAAAAAATCCCCAGTATGTTTTCGGAATGGATACGGCACAAATACAAATGCCCTTAGTCTCAATCATTTTCGCTGAGCTGTTGCTTGCTGAAATATGATTTCTGTGCTCGGCCTTTCATCCTATTCTTCCTTTCCGGGAAAATCATTTCAAAGCCCAAACACAGGCCGCGCGGCACCTGCCGATTCGGGTTTTTTTCCCTTCTTCCTTTTCTTTTTCTCTTTTTTCTGTGGTTTTTCTGATTTTCCCCATATGTCTCATGTTTCTACGGAATTGAACTTTTGCAACATGGTAGATAAAATATCTAGTTTTCATACACTGCAACAAAAGAATGGCAAATCTGAAGTTTAATGTTGTATCTCCTTTCTTTACATCCTACCAAACACATACTATGTTTATTCATTAGCGATGACGGAGATAAGGACGAGGACGACGACAACGATGATGATGATGATGATGATGATGATGATGATGATGATGATGATGATGATGATGATGATGATGATGGTGGTGGTGGTGGTGATTAACTTTGTTGAAACGCTCGAGAACGGCAAAATTGCAAAATTTCATTTTACAGATCTCTTTTTGGCCCAAAGTAAGGAAAAAGTACTCTTGAAGGTCTACCCAAGGGAAATATATTCATAGAGAAATACAAGGATAAATAGATAAAAGTTAAAAAGGGCGGAACAGGATAACTCACAAAGAGATGACCTTATCGACACAACCACAGATGAAAATAATATATCATGAACACCCCTCTCATATAGATTCATCACATAATTCCATAATTGTACAATTTACATTATTAGTTTGGCATTATAGCGTATCTTTGAAAATTCACGTATGTCTGCATTAACGTTCGAAAATTCATTATATTTGTGCGGTCAAATACAATGTTGGCAATTCCTCTCTACCATAAAAGTGCTCAGGTTTGCAATTTGTACATGCGTACTTTCTTATCTTGCTGTGTAAATATGACATTGATTATAACGAGTTTTTGACGGGTTCAACTTAAGACATTGCTGGCGAATATCAGAGGCTAGATACGGTAATTGTGCATGTCGGGTGGTTTTTTCCTAAATCAGAAGACGGCATATGCTGCGATATCCACACTGGGGTGTAGCGAAACAACGAAAGTGTGGTTTACTAAGAAATGCAAATGATGATGATAACATTATTGGTACTGTCACGTGTTTGCAAATTATGCCAATCGCTTGTCCACCGTAATGGCAGTTCTATTTGGATCAACTTCCAAAGCCCTCTTTCTGGACATTTGTTTGGTATACCGTTGATTGATATGCTTTACAAGGGGTTTCGGTCTTCAGTTTTGAGGCTTCAAGAAAACAAATCAAATCACCACACGACGTTTTGACCTTACGGCTTAATGAAAAAAAAAATAATGGTAGCGGAGAGAAATGAATGCCGGTATATATATATATATATATATATATATATATATATATATATATGCGAGTATACATTTGTAACTTAGTTTTTAATTCATGTTCTGTTTAACTCTTTTGGTGCCACATTTTAAATGAGTTATCAACATTCTTTGGCGCACTTTGGCGGCATTGTGCCCAAAATGCGCGGAGGTAAGCTGTAGACCTTGGCTGTTCTTTTGGTTTTTGCTTAACTGGAGGCATGAAGGTACTTCAATGAAAAGTCGATTTGCAAAGGATATTATTGCCGTTATTATTATGTTGCACATCGACTTATGTCACACGAGGTAATAAATGAGATAAAAAGGCCATAAGATGAACAGGATTGTGTAAAGTGCTTACGCGGTGTAGATTTGCATAGGTCAACATGTCATGTCATAAACTGTTTGTAACGTGTAAATCAATAATGTAATCACTCGACAATAGAGTTGCGTGCTCCTCAGTACAAATCCCTGCTCATCTGCCCTACCACGAGTCTTTGCACTTTATTCTTGTAGTTGCAGGCAAACAACGGTGCAGTTCAAACGTTTTCCTCTGTGTGGTTTGCATTTGTCCACACCGGTGTCGATGAAAGCTGTTCATGCAACGTAAAATAGAGCACTGAAAGAGATAAACCTTATCCAGACTTGTTTCAGATGTTGGAATTTAATAGAAATGGCTATTGATAAAACTGTGGTACCAATGCATCGGCCTTGAAGATTTACAAATTTTCACTTACCATAGAAAGATGGGACCTAAATCAGGACACAAAATTGCGACATTTCCGAAAATCAATTTAGTTTCGGCTTCATCAATGTACCAAAATCAGGTGACATTACCTAGGCTATGCTTCAATTTGTTTGATTTATAAATATGTGGTTCCAAAGGGTAGATATTCAACAGGAATAAATGAAATTGCTCATTCAATCATGTCAATATTTCTACGCAGCCATTTTCCCAGAAAATGAGTGCGTTTCAAGAACCGGGTTTCACCTGGGAATACAAAAACATTTTTGATGCATTAGAATATCTCTTTATAGCCCCAGGCGTGCTTAAGAATCAAAACATTTTTCAAACGGCTTTAATTTTGAAATTAGAACTGGGCTGACATTTATCTTTATCCATTACACTTCCTATCCTGTGTTGATCCATTGGTGGCCGTCAATTTGTTGATTGTTGATATTGATAACCATAGCCGAACACAAGAAAGTTGACCAACACACCTCCCCTGCCCGTCATTTATTGCTGGTTGCTTATTGATCAAGGTATAAAAAGTATAATTTGTACACGTCTCCTTTGAAAGGTGTTTTACAACGGAATGAAGCGGAGCGCATAAACTTTCTTTAAGCTAGATAACTAGAACTGCTAACTGCTTAGGCTCACAAGCAAACTGGCCATTTTTTATGACTTCATCACAATGATCAAATTGCCAGGGATGGCATACACGCCCTATGCATATTCTGCAACCATCTGCTGACTTGATAATGTTTTGAAAACTACCTTGCACTTCCCAACGGCTAAAACAAAAGGGGCTAGCAGTTCTCATATTCTTCGTTGGGTCGAGGGTACCGTATTTATTACCATGTGTTGGTGTGATGAATATGTGCCTGGGCTTTTCCCTAGCCACATGGGAGCAACTACGGGCGACCCCATCTGCTGCCCAATGTATCATTTCACCTGGCGTAGGCCCCATTTATCATTATCAAATGGTGACTGTATAGGATATTACTGTGTTCTTTACTCCAGTATATATATATCACAATGACCATCACTTGATCGCATGATCTTAAATATTTCACATTTATCAAGCTTAATCGAGACATGTCGGTAAAGATTAAGGACATATCGCCACCCGGACACCTGAAGCGTTGAATTATCGGTGTTCAGCAATTGGTTGGCTCATGTATTTTTGCATATGTAAGTGCAGACAGTGTCACTATGACAAGACAGCGTCACTATGACAAGACAGCGTCACTATGACAAGACTGTTATTTGCCATCGCACACCAGTTATGAAGATCGCCGCGAAAAGCAATTTACGAGAAAAAATTATTAAAGAAAAGCATCAGTGTTGCATATTTTGAAAGTGCCTGGATATGAAACGAAGCCATGTTTTAATTTGCCTGCCAATGTCGCACGAATAAGAAAGAAATGCTGAGACTAATGTGCAGTACGTACGTGTAGGCAAGCAAAGGACGAAAACGCTGGTAAGCGTCGTTGAATTTTACATCGGATTGCTATCAGTTGTGACAACTTTACACTGCGGTGAGTTTCAGCTTGAAGCATTAGCTTTCTTTAATAATTCATTGGTCAGCATGGGAAAAGCTAATATGGGCAGAGCCCGGATCAGTAAGATTTAGGATTTGTAATATATTTGTCTATCAATTTTCAGTCAGGGTTGTGAGTATCACATGTAAATGGTTGCCAGATATCGTAATCATTGTATGAACAAATAGGCCACCTGCTCAACATCAGCTAGAGGCTTTGTGTCCACAGACAAGCGACACACATATCTTTCAACATGCCCGTTTCCCCATTTTATTCTTTATTTTACTTATTCTAAGTCTGTGGGTAGCAATCATGTTTCGGCCCATTGATGTTTATATGCAACAGTCCAATGCAGATGGATGTTTTGTAATCTCAGAAATATTTTGATCTTGGATACTAAGCACCTTGTAGTGTGTGTTTGTATTCATTTCTGATTTGACTGTGTCATACATTTTATATATGGGTATGCCTAATCAAACTAATAACGCTGTTTGGTGAGGTCTGCGGTCTGCTTGGAGATTATTGGTGGATGAACTTGCCACGTTCTCAAGGTCACACTTTTTTTTTTTGACACGGTGCAATGCACCCAGCTTGGGAGGGCCTTTTAGAATAAAATGGCCTTTGAATTTTATACGTGTTTGAAGAGTGGCTTCTCACCTTTCCTGCATATATATAATGGAATATTATCGTTGGGTTAAGGTATAAATACAGCAAAAGATACCTATACTTAACGGACCATAACCATGCGCAGAATGAAACATCTCCTGAATTAATTCAGACAAACAATTTTCAAATTATGAGTTTCCGGTGGCAATGTTTTTTCCGTCCTCCAATCGTAAAGAGTACACATTGCAGTCGTCTGTGAAGAAGTCACAGACCCTCAAATTTATGTTATGCTGCTTTATTTATGTATGCTTACCAAACAAAATATACCGACCTGTTTTACCTCTTCATTTTGTATTAAATATGATGGGTCATTGCATGAACCTCAGTGTATTTGCCTTGTCCTCTAGTCATCAGACTCGATTTTCGAGATGCTGTGACACCAAATATTTGTCTGCATGAACTGTTACTTTAGTTAGTGATTGTTCTTCAGACTTGCTCATCAACCAGTTTTTAGACTGGTTCACTTTTGATATGAATAACATATGCATTCATGACTGCGTGTCAACTTTTTTTTAGGGGGGGGTCTTTCCTGTTGGTCTATATTTGATTTAAACACATTTTATTGAGGCAATTAGGAAACAGGGCAATGCCCTATATTAATCCATCTTGCACACATACGACAGAAATCAAAGAAGACGATTGGCAACACTTACGACTGATGCAAAGAAAAACGATACAATAACAATGACAGATAGACTGGCAAGCCACACGACTGGGAGAATAACAGCACTGTAGTGCTCACAGACAGAGAGAGCTTGGTTGGAGTTGGCCCTCTAATTATGCAACCACATACTTGCATACAACATGAAATATCATATATAATCAGGTGGCAAATCTAGCTGTTTAAATAAATATATTCCATTTTTTGAAAGTACAGTTTTTAGACCCAAATAAAAGTGTTTCGACAGTAAAAGATGCAAGAGGCAGGAGATAATTTTGATCTGGTCAGTGTTTGTCGGGTACCGCAAGTATTACCTCAAAATTCTTAAATGGTCATGTTGGAAACTGTAGGGGTAGAATTGTGCCTTTTGTGTGGAGTTAATATGTTGAAAATTACTGGTGTAAAAATTATGGCCATTGCTGATTTCAAATCTTGAATACCGGATAAACTTATAACATATATTTATGTTCTTCTGACTTTCATCTTTATACAGTGAGTGTAATTTATTATATACTGTGCTTATTAGAAGCATTTAAAATCTTCACCTTTACTAGCTTTAAAAACATATAAGAGACATTCCAGTCTCCGCACATGTTACAGACTACTGCGTATCTAACAGATAAAAGGCAAAATGCTCTACTATCTTATTTACGCTTCTAAGGCGGTTCTTAAACATCTGTATCTTCAACTTTGTAACAGTATAACAGTTTGACTCCCATGAACATGCTGCATATAATGAAATAATTGTTGGTTAAAACGTATTTACCGAAAACAACTGGGAATCGGGCAATGGTTACTCTTGTCAGGCCTTGTACAAAAAATGTAGATATTCCACAGCATTTGAACCGGTAATTTGTGAAGAATAAACACCAAATAGTGATACATTTAGGGTGATAGTGCTATACACAAGTTCTCGGCAGCAGACATAGGCAATACGCCAGACAGAGAAAAGTTTAGCGATATTGAGATTCAGTCTAGTCTACTATGTATGCATAGATGCGGATACACTTCATGCTGAAAATTTTAGGCACTAATTTCTGTCAGTGCCCGGGATATGCCTGCAGCTTTTTACACATTGACGAACGGCCTGTGAAATACGTTTTCCTCTTGGGTACAATTGCTGGACACATATAATAAGGTATGGATGGCAAAGGATGAAAAGCCATAATGTCACCCTGTAATTTAACAAGCAATAAGGAAAGTGGAACAGCATGCTCGTTGGCAGGGTCACTCGAGGGGAGGCAATCAGACGGTTGCTGAAAAAGATCTCCAGTGAGTGTGTTGCTGTGTATGCTTAACCTAGCGTGTGCACTTTAAACCCGCTATTACCCATGCATGTTTAAAATAGTCTATTAGCATTATTGACCTAGTTTATACTACCAAGGCTAGATTTGAGATTGTTAAGAGTGTCTGTGTTATGACTACTAAAACGCTAAAAAAAAGTTCATTCCATAAGGGAATTGCCGAAGGAAAAAAAATTACAAAATGCTTTTTTTTTTTGCAGGCAGACATGTGAAAGGTTTGCACGTGATCGAATATTTATCTGTTTGGCTCACATATAACTTTGACGCGGGATATGAAAGGGCAGCGAACTTGTACATTGCAGCTGGCATTATGTATATTGCGCTGCGTTTTCTGTACAGGAGAACTAACTCTGAGCTCTGACAGACAGGGCAGACATGGGCACAATGCAGTTTCTCACATTAATCTCGTGAACAATGTCGTCTAACGATTGCTAATATATATTTTTTATATAAGTTTATCATCAGGAGGCAGCAACATGCAAGGTACAGTAATTAAAAACAGAAGTAGTTCAACGTTTGCTCTTCACTCTGCTTATATAGATTCGCGATAAGGAATATTTAAAGCCTTTTGCAATATTTCTAATATTAATTATATTCATTTCCCCCTAGCGGTAAGCTTGGGTGAAAAATTACGTTTTGTTACAAAAATATTTGCATTGCTCATTACTAGAGTGTAAGGCCGTCGTGATCGCAAATACATCTCCCGTTCAGAATAGTTCCTTGATCATCTTATTTGGCAGCCAAATTATATACATGGTAGCCTGCAAGGAGAATAGAGGCCTTTGCCTCCGATCAAACTTGTTTAAATTAATTTTCAAATTCTAAGGATCGCCACAAACGAATGAATGGTACGCAGTCCATTACTATGTACTACAACAAAGTACTCACTCCTTGTAGATTAATGGATTAATGCCAAACAGAATTTGTTATTAAATATCTTAAATACTGCTGTGTATCGACGTGTGTGATTTTATCCATCTGCATGAGCTTTGGTATTGCGTCTATCAGGCATTTTTTCCAACCTATGCCTTCAGAAATGAAACTTCGCTTAGTGGAAAATAGGCCGCACAGCATGGCGCGGCATGGGGCAGCATGGTGTGGTATGGGCAGCGGGCTAAGAATAATGGTGATGTGAGTTGACATGACACACCGCCTTTTGTTCACATGATGCATCTTTGTGACCCCTAGCAACCCATCCCATTTGAGATCAAGTGGGTCAGCAAACCCCATTACATTACAGTGAACCTGAAAGTTTCACCTTGCATATGAGGATTTTTGAAATTACTATCGTCTAATCTACCTGAAGTACCTATTATTATCTTTCAAATACACCCAGGTGTGATAAAATGAAAGTTTAATGCTTATATAGCAACATATAGAGAGTTAAATTTATATCTGCTAATTCCCCATGTTAATCTATGGAGGAAAAGTGAGGGTCATGGAAAGTAGCCACAAGATGTGGGCGGTCAACCATGAACAGGCCGGGCAGCACCACCTTTTGGCGAATTTAGAACTAACCCAGATATAGACCATTGCTCCAGACTGGGAACCTCAGACCTAAAGTATTATTCGCAGGTGCGAGAGTATGGCTCCGAGGTTATAGCGTAGTGGTTTCAGTGGGGGCGTTCACCACGTGGATAAGTTCCTTCAGTTTAAAAACCAAAAATCAAAGAAGACTTAAAGGAAAGTGAAACATAGTCAAGTCATTCATAATAACCAAAATAAATCTGATGTAAAATTTCCTTGTCCTATTTGTAAAGATGATTGTGGTAATGATCCACCTACAGTTGGATGTGATGGGTATGTGATAAGGGGTCTCACTGGTAGTGTGTCAAAACATAAAGAGCTCCGCCTTAATATAGAGAGTGGTCCTGCAAAAATTGCAATAAAGGCGGACTGTAATATATTGTAAAGGCGCAAAAGGCATTGCTGGTCTGATGGCTTAAAAATATATTAAATAGGGTTTCATTGTAAACATTGTACAATTAAATATAAAATTGATAAATAAATAAACAATAACATGGTAAGTTGTATGTGGTTGTATATTAAATGCAAATTCAGTTCTCTTTCAGGTTGTTCTTGTTCGATTCTGTGAATATAATTCTTTGCAATGCGACTCCATTGTGCTTTTGAAAGGCCCTGCGTGTCGGATGTCTAAGAAACATCTCATATGTTAAACGGGGCTGTAATGTAAACGTTATATTAATTCAAAATTGAATATATCCAAAATTTATATTGAAAACAATATTTTGGTATTAATAAGTCTATGGGTTATAAATGTAGCTTATTAGGGTACAATGATACACTCCCAGCTGATTGTGTCCCTGCTAGGCTGGTAATACTGTCAGTGGTTTTATTTATTTATTTATTTTTTGGTTTTTTGTTTTTGTTTTGTTTTTTTTTTTTTTTTTGTTTTTTTTTTTGTTTTTTTTTGTTTGTTTGTTTTTGTTTGTTTGTTTTGATTTTGTTTGTTTTTTTTTATTTTGTTTTTGTTTCTTTTTTGTTTTTGGTTTTGTTTGTTTGTTTGTTTTTTGTTTCTTTGTTTGTTTGTTTTTTTAAATCGCATGTTGTATCTTAATTAATGATTTATAGCAGATAGACGTATGGGATAGTAATACACATATATTAAATTCATACATTCTATATTGTCCTTTAAAATTCAGTTCTTTTTCAGACTGTTCTTGTTTGAATGCTAATATAAGTGTCATCAACTGGTATAATTACATCTGTGTACCATGGCGCATGCATATTGTTTCTTCAAAGTTTTTTCTTTATAAGTGCCCGCCCCATTTCTTTATGTTTTCGAGTTGTCCGTCCGGATGTGCACATTCTCTTTGCCGCCACATCTACAGAATGCCCCCATGTATTTTGCTCAAATATGTCACCATAATTATCTCATCCGGCAATGTAAACTGATTAGATCTTGGTGTCACCATGACCTAATTTGAGCAAGTGGCAGACTAATTACATGCTTGATAGGGCTCGTTACAGCAATATATCTAGAATGCTCCAATGTATTTTGATCAAATTTGGCTAACAGTATGCTTAATTTGGCATGCCAAGATGAACTGATTAGAATTTTGGTGTCACAGTGACCCAATTTTAGCAAACGGCAGCATTTTCATCCTGGTGGACCCTTCAGTCAGCGCTTTGCGTTGAAGGTATGTCTTGTTGATTTATGTGTTATGTCTGTATGCTGTGGTACATAAAATATCTTTCTTTTCTCTCTCTCTTTCTTTGTTTTTTGTTTTTCTTTCTTTCTTTCTTTCTTTCTTTCTTTCTTTCTTTCTTTCTTTCTTTCTTTCTTTCGTTCATTTTAGTTTTCAAACCAGAACTAAGTGATACCATTAATTATACTTTGGGCATACATATTTATTAAATTTAAGGTGGTTTTGACGATGAACTTTCATGTGTATATACGTGTTTGTAGATTTAATTGAATACACACGAAAGAACGGTGCCAAACGTTTTGTATAGAGATTAACACACATAGCATTACCGCATAAGTACACATAATTTGATAATAAGTGACAGTTGCACATGTAATATTAAGTCTTATTGATACAACAGTATCAGCAACTTCTGTGACTCCCTTCATGATACATTTAACTATGTTCTTGCATTCTATATTTAACCTTACACGTGTTGGAAACTCTCGTGTTATATGTGCTCTGTTTAAGATTTTGAGCTTTTTTTTTTTTTTTTTTTTTTTTTGATAAACGTAACTTAGCATGCTAAAAGTATCAGTCATCGTTGAGTTGATTACACACAGTAAGCAGTGGCATCCATAACGGGGGCAATACACGGGCAACAAACGTCGATCGTCTTACGGTGCAAGTAGAAGTTGCAAGTTGCAAGCAACAAAGCTGCACATGTATTTTTTGGCGCTTGCGACACTATTGCACGCGACAATGTCGTTTCTTCGCACCTGATTGAGCATGCTAGGAATTATGAACGATATCGCTTCTTGTTTGTATGATCAAAGTTACAGTCACCCCCTGGATTTCGGCCTCGGACGTCGATCACGTGGTTGCAAGTCACATGTGTGGACGTATAGCCTAGGCCTATACCAGCTCGAGCCTAGTTGGAGAAACAAAATTGCAAGAAAATACGCGAATTTAAATGCGACAATTTTTATTTGTAATCACTATATAAATGTTGCCGAGAGAGTGGTGGGCGATAAGTGTCATACTCATCCCCCCCCCCCACCCCCCTGCAGAAACCATTGTCGACCGAGACCAAAGTCTCAGCGGGGCCGCAATCCGACAAAATGTTGACCGTTACGCCTACCGTACTCAGGGTGCTCGCTGAGACACATCCAATGCCTCACGGTTATTAAAGCCCGTATCTCACTGAGCTGCGACTCTTAGCGACAAATTGCCTGGGAGGGTTTGGCGACCTATGAAACTAAATTGTGACTGACTGGAGACAACATGTAGAATTTGAAATGTATGGCATGAAACGCATACGAATTGTCACCGGGGCGCCAAAACTGCGAGGAACTTGGGAATAAATTGCGAATGAATTGCATGACTGTTGCACGACAGTCGCACGACAATCACACAACTGTTGCACAACAGTCGCAGATGGAAGAAATTTTCAATTATGTCATGCAAATGTCACGCGATATTCCCGCGAATTACGCGCAAATTTCACCCGACATTCACGCAATATGTATGCAAACTCCTGATGAATTCTGACCAACATTTGGCCAGGAGTTCGTGCGACATCCATGCAACATTCGTAAAACAAATACAAACTTGTCTCGAGTACCAATTCAGTGGAATCCCAAATGTAAATTGTCGCAAAATCGCGCATTTGCACGCAATTATGTGTCTCCAAGTAGTCTCGAGCTGTCGCAGCCCAGTGCGATACCGCCTTAACCAATAAGATTCCTTCTTTCTTACTTGAAGTGTAAGAAACTGAATTTGAACTTGAGACAAGTTTGCATAGGCCTTCGCAAACTTCCCATTTTCGGCCATTTTTCGAGGGCTATCCGATGTAATTTTTTTTAGCAAACAACAGAGCTTCTTACATAGAAAGACAAAAATCTGAGGATTACAGCACCATAAAACATAATGACAGTCGCTGCAAAACATCATGATCGAAAAAGAGCAAATTCACTCAGTTTGGGGGGGGGGGGTAAATCTTACAGTTGTATCATTCAAAATGTGGATAACGGGCAGTTGTTGGCTTTTTATCCATCCGGCAATATATAGGGTAGACCGGGGTAAGATGGCGCACTTAAGAACCTTACTGTAAGCATTCTGCTTTCAGATGCAAGCTCCTTCAAAAGTATTGTATCAATTCTGGTTTTCAGGCCCTGTTTAAATAAATTGGCCATTTGCTACTGTCTAATTTTCCAATATCTTCCATCGAGGGCCCCAGTAAACATACATGTTGTTGCGTCATCTTACCCCAATGAAACGGGGCAAGATGACGCAGTCATTTAATTACCGAAGTCAGCACTCTACTCACAAAATATAAAGCAAACCGAAATAAAACTTTTATTTCGGAGAAACATGGCATGTATTAACCAACATAATACAAATGTACAGCAAAGATGTGAAAATATATCTGTCCTCCATGAGCAGATCAGAAAAGCCTGCCCAGGTCAACTACTCAGTTTTCAACAACTTGAGGCATCTTGCCTCTCATAGTCGTTATGTGGGGTACAATGACAGCCCATTTTCTGTGCAAACAAACTGGCATTACCAATGCAACAACATGCAGGGAACTATTTTCGATGTAACGTCAACATAAGTTCACATTTCAATTGAATACATGGAGTGGCAAAATGCGTCATCTTGCCCCATGACAAGTCAGCACATAACTAACTCTGAATTACAAGTGTTAACAATGTCAAAAGTTCATATGATCAGTCTACAGGCACTTAAACCTAGTTGGCACATTCGTCGCAGATAAAATCAAAATATGCTCGGCCATATGTACCTGCACACGTCGTATGAAACCACATACGACACACTGGGCATTGGATCCAGTCTTCTGCATCCTCACCTATGTCATCCCAATAGAACCCCCCACATGCATAGCAAAAGTTATCAGGATCGTCCCTACTGCGTGTGACGGTTTTTGTTTTTTTACTTTTCTGTTTTGTCACTGTTGTAACACTTGAAGTAGAAGGCTTTGTTGCCACTGGAGCCGGTGCATTCTTTTTCTTTTTTGCCTTTTCCTTTACTTGGACCTGCTGGGGTTTCGTGGCAGATCGCACAGATTGACGCAACTGGTTAGTGGCAGTAACACAGCTTGATGGCTTAGCCTCTGATTTCTTCAGTTTTTTATTTGTTTTTAAACCATCAATATGACCACTGTCAGTCAAAATCTGTGCAGTACTCTTTCTTGCCCGCTTGGTCCTTCTAGGGCTGCACGCACCACTGACACTACTGATATTAGCCTTTTTAGCAATATCAGCAAAAGGATTGGGTTGAGGAACTGCTGGATCCTCCCTCTGAGGACTAGATGCACTTTGAATGGGAGAAGATTGTTGGCCATTGACTGGTCCGACCCCAGTCTCTCTGTCAGTGTCATCAGGTAGGCCTCCTTCGTTATCTGCTGTTTCACCAGTACTGTCACTTGTTTGGGCAATGCATGAGGCAGGGGCAAATATGTCTTTGCCAAACACATTTGGATCTAATGGACAGATGCCAGTGGATTGAAAGCCGTTGATAGCTAGTGCAGGGCACACAACAGAGTTATAAGCATTGCTGAATAACTCTGGAATGTCTCCACGTGTGACAACTCTGCCTGGTTGAGTTTTCATGAATTTTCTACATGCCTGGCGGTATGCTTGCTTCAAAGGCTTGAAAAATGTACAATCAAGGGGCTGGGTCTTGTGGGTTGTATGTGGAGGAAGGCAAAGGAGGGTAGTCTTGTGCTTTTTTGCATACAGCAATGCTTCCAAGCATTTGACATGGGCTGCATGTCCATCTATGATCAGAATACAGTTTTCAGCATTTCGGACCCGATATTGTTGAAAGTGCTTTACAAAAAGAAAAAATGTAGGTTTGTCTATATAACTTGATTCTGTAACTGCTACTGCTGAACCATAGGGAAGCTTGTTCTTCAGCTGATCTGGCAAACGTTTACCTTTGTATATCAGAAAGGGTGGCAGAAACTGGCCGGCAGCTGAACAGCTAGCAATTAATGTAGTATTGGTTCCACGTTCACCACTACTGACCTGGTACACATTGCGTTTCCCTTTACGACCAAGGATGACTGTGGTTCCTGGCACTGTTGATAGCCCAGTCTCATCAGCATTGTAGAGATGCTGTGGTTTACTACCGAGAGACAATTCATGAACTTTCCTTTGAAGAATTTTAAAATAGGCACCTATATTTTCCTCTGTCATGCCTCTTGCACGGGCCATTGACAGATTTTCTGCCTTTCGTAGTGACAGCTCGGGATGCCGGAAACAGAATCCCTGAAACCAATCATAACCAGCTATTTTCTTTTTCTTGTTGAAGGGGTGTGGTATTTTCTTTAGTTCAACATATTCATAGCATAACTCTCGAACGTCATTGGCTGAGAGTCCGAATCCACTGTTTTCCATCTCTAATATATAGGAGACCAGTTCATTTTCAGCGTCTGATCCTAATATGCAATATGTACCAAGATGTTGACCACCCGGACGTTTGACTTTTTGTAGTAGATGCCTTCTTAATGTGGCTTCAGGGCACCCGTGCAATCTGGCAGCTTTACGAATTGCCATCTTGTTCATAGTAACAGCATTTATAGCTGCTTTCATGTTTTCTTCACTCCAGGACCCCCTCTGAGTTTTGCGCACATAGTGGCGAACCATGCCTGTAATTTAGACAAGACGTAAAATAAGTACACTAAGTTTAAATCTGCTCTCTCCAATATTAAAAGTACGCCTACAGGCAAGGGGGGGCGGGGGGCATATAAATTTTATAATACAAGACAGCAAAATTATATCAGGCTCTTTGCTTGCCTGTAATCAATAATTATCTGAATATCATTATATCATAGGCCCTATTAAATGCTAAATTATCAGTGATGGTATCAAGCTTTACCTTTAGGCCTAATTAAAATTTTTTCCTAACTATTATTAAGGATAATCAAGAAAATCAATTTTAATTCAAAATTTCAGCTCATGCTTATCTTACGTGTTGTTAAAAGAAATTAGGCCTATTGCAAAAACATCTTTGTATCAAAGCCGTTACAGCATACAGGCCTAGTATGGGCAAAGGCATATGCAACAAATGTGTGAATGTGTGTGCCAGTCTGGTAGGCCTAATTAATACAAGAAATTTTGAAGGGTTCGTGAGGACCATTTTTGTCAGATCATTGATACTGATCAAGGGATACAACAACCTATACATTTCACAAAATATTGATAAAGGCCCACTAGTGGTTTTACATTTTTTACATTCATACTGAAGACTGTTTTCAAGCACAAGTAGACATATAGGTTTTTAAATGCATGCAGTAGGGGTAGGCCTACATTGAATTAATACAGCTAGAGGCCTATTTGCACCCCCAATTAATAAGAAGCTGGTGACGCCCAGGCTTCATTCCTGTATTTTCGTTTTGAATGAATATGTACTTGAATATGCATACCCTAAAAATTGGACCCCATATTGTGTAAAATATTCTGAGCCTACATGTAGGCCTACAAGTCATAGGGAAGTAAGACCTGTCTAGCCTACAACCCAAGGCGTCCTAGGATTTTAGAAGCCCAAACCTCCAGTGATATTTCATGATGAAACTTTGTGATCATCTTAGGCTTATGTAAAACTGAGAATGTACTACAGATGTACCTAAAATTCATTTCGATATAATGCATACAATTAATTCTTATCATACAGACTAGTGCGTCATCTTTCCTCGACATAAATGGGGTAAGATGACGCACCTGGGTGCCTGGAAGTAAGACTCTCAGGCCCCTTTATCAGAACAGCTGGGTACTGAAAGAAACCAATTTCAAACAGGTCCATATTTCTATTAATCAGCCTACATACAAGTGTTTGCCAGGTGTCAGAAGTTGACATGAAAGCAAAACATTACATTTAAGAGTGTCTCTTACGTGTTTTTGTTAAGAAAGTCAATTAAAAGTGCATACTTACTGGAAAAGTCAAGAATAAAAACAATTCCCGGCGTCCAAACGTCGAAACGTAAAAAGAGGCAACAGGCTTTACCCACTCTTCAAGTACCCGTACAAACCAACACTTGACGAACGATCATGACATCATACGAAACGTGTACTTGCTAGTGCGCCATCTTACCCCATGCGTCATCTTGCCCCGGTCTACCATATATATATATATATATATATATATATATATATATATATATATATATAATGTTTGGGTCGATTTTAGTCCTTGTATAAAAACCTGTCATTGGCCCAAAAGCTACATTGCCGCGATACGATGTATCGGTACTCTCCCAGTGGTATCGGCACTTTTCCGTCGATATCGGTACTCTTCCGGTTTCATCGGTGAATGTGTTGACGAGGAGTAAAACTTTTTGCAAATGTCGTAATTATTTTTGCTTTGTGTATTGAAATGTACAAATCGACCCAAACATGAGATAAGATTTTTATAGCATGCTTTGAAGTTTGAAGACAATATGAAGTAATCAACTCGCACTGGATACAATATTGCAGAACTCATTCCCTTCGCTGGCTCGTTCTGCTATATGGCATCCAGTGCTCGTTGATATACTTCATATCGTCACCAAAGCATGCTATCATCTTTATATGTATATATATATATATATATATATATATATATATATATATATATATATATATATATATATATATATATATATATATATATATATGTGTGTGTGTGTGTGTATATGTATATATATATATGTGTATATATATATGTATATATATATATATATATATATATATATATATATATATATATATATATATATATATATATATTACCGCAAAATCGAAATAGCCATCGGCAAGTAAGTAAGAAGTTTGTCTATGATAATATGCACACACTTGCAGGTAAATAAACATTGCGTGCCAGCGGGAAGCTGACTGAAGGTTGGCTTGCATTGCGCGGCTGGACTCGACAATATTGGCAAACGATGTTCACTCGTACATTTCGGGTTCGTGTTCTCGAGCACGGCGTGCTAGGGGTTAATGAACAATCAAATTGTCAGAAAACTAAAAATGCACGTTTTGCGACTGATGTAACATTTAAGTAAAAGATTTACACTGTTCAGCACAATCCATGCTGTAATCACCAGCGTTAGCTGTGGCAAACGTTGTAAACATGAGTGTGTGGACAAGATTGGGCGACTTGCTAATTGGACAATCAGGCCAACAATGAAATGCATAATTTATTACGCTCGATAAAGTTCGGTACAACTCGGTATGAACAAGTCTACTGTATACAAACTTGTCCCAACCGATTTCTCCCCTTTTATACTAGTCAAGTCTGGTTCCTTTTTAAAAAGGGATTTTTTTTCCTTTTTTGCGTCAAGACGGAAATCCGTCTGTAGTCGGTCCAAAACTCCCATCCCTGTCAATTTGCAAAATGTCGCACGAATTCCTGGCGAAACTTGGGCCAAAATTCGCCAGTAGGTCGCCTGCACATTCCATGAATGTAGGGCGAAATTTGCGGGATTTCGCGGGACATTTGCATGACAAAATTGCGAATTTCTTTTATTTTACGACTGTTGTGCAAGCCAACAGTTGTGTAATTATCGTGCGACTGTCAAGAGTCATGCAATTTATTCGCATTTTATTCGGGACCAAGTTACTCGCAATTTTGGCGTGCCCCAGGCCAGTTGGCACGTGTTTCGCTCCAGTCAGTCACAATTTAGTTTCATAGGTCGGGCCAACCCCCGACAAATTTGTCTCACACGTCTCGCCGCATCGAAACTAAATTGAGATCCAAAATACAGAATTATAAAGATGTTCCACTTTTTTAAACTGTAGGCCTAGATGTTTCATTATAGCATAACTTCGATGGGCCTACGTTTGATTATACTCTGTTCTACAAATGCGTCGGAGACCTTTCGCCGTGTCAAATAAAAACTAAACAGTCCTTGCACGTCAAAGTGTCTTATTTCCCATACCTTGCTTGAAAGACCATATGTGATTTGCCTGCTTTTTATCGATCAAGACGGCAAATTGCGACTATATCGACAAGAAATGTACGCTGAAGCGATGAAATTGGCGCCATTTGAACTCCCCGGGCTGCTCGTTTTGAAGGTAAGAGCCGGAGACTTGAGGGACTAGCAATTAATTTTCTTGGGCGCAGACACGGTATGAAGTGGCGACGTCTTTGCTTGACGCAACTTGAGAAGCATATCAAGCAGGACCCTAAATGCTCAGAATATACTCAGGCACGCGAAGTATTTTAACTAACTAATATAATAGTATTCAAAAGTCTAAATACGAGTTTTCATGCACCAATATGAATAAATAAACAAAAATGTATAAACTACATATTTTTAAATAAATATCCTTTGCTATAGACACTACATTTCCCGTCTTCCAAAGCTGTACAACGCCAAAGAGAAGTAGGTATAATGCCCTAACTGTAACAATCACGGAAATAAGTAGGCATAATAAGTCTGAGAAAACGCGATATTCTGTAACATCCATCCCTTCATTCAGGAAATTTGTTTTGAATATACGCCTAGACAGAAAGTTGCCCCACCTTGCTTTGTCGACGTAGTGTCTTGTTTTATCTCTAGGTGTACATTCTGATATTTTTACATCATTGATTTCATCAATATATTGATGTATTGGCGCTATTTATTGTTTAAAGTGAGTATCCGCTTTGATGCCAAGCATGTCACTTCAGACTGCTTGAAAAGTTGAATGTTATCACACTGATTACGTTCTGATACATATGGGTCATTCTACAGAAAAGGGGACTATAGCAATGTGCTTTGACAACTTTTTCTATGTTGCAGTTTGGTACAGACAATACTATGGTGCCATTGCATATATATTTAGGAACACAT
Organism: Hermodice carunculata; assembly: GCA_964020975.1. Classification (NCBI taxonomy): domain Eukaryota; kingdom Metazoa; phylum Annelida; class Polychaeta; order Eunicida; family Amphinomidae; genus Hermodice; species Hermodice carunculata. Next base: position 22,555,889 of record OZ026626.1, read on the forward strand.
AACAGATAAAAGTTGCACGGTTTATGATTAAATAATATTTTCAGGAGCTTGAGAGCACTGTTGGAATAGGAGACACTGTCATTTCTGTTACAAGACAAAATACTGTTTCATCACAGCTGTATGTATGTCTTTGAAGAAAAAAAAGCTTATCAGCAATTTTTGCAAGTGTCCCAAACTTCAAAGAGCAAATATAATATTAACTAGTTCTCTCACTTACCCCACAATAAGGAATGTTAAATGCAAACGTAACAGAAATGATGTTAATTACACCTCTTCAGTTTTAAAAGCTGCGGTATCATAGACAAATTATCCACAGATTTGTTTGTAAAACATGAAGTATACATGTATTTATATTTGTACAGCTTTTAGGCAGCTTATGACATTTGTATCCCTGTCTGTGCTATGAAAAATAAAAAAGTAACAGAAATGACAAGGTGTAACAGAAATGATGACTGTAACAGAAATGACTCCCGTCAATCAATAACCATATGTTATAATGCCATTGCAGTCAAGGAGCCTTGATGACTGAGATTAAATATTTTCCAATGTATATGCACATCAAGATAAGATACTGAAGCTGTAAAACACATCGGTGAAAACACTGAAAACTTGTATATTCAAATGCAAATATATCTTTTATTTGTTACATACGAACTCTACCTGGAATATAAAAATTCATAATTCTAATGATACATTGTACAGTACATCTACAGTTGCAAACCTCCAAAACTTACAAAAACCAAACATGGCCCAATATTAACTAGAACCCTTACAATAATCATTCTTCATTTAATATAAACATAACAGGAATGATGTGTATGACTGACGCTCGTTTAACTTTGATTGATTGCATATCCTATACAAATGATACACTGACTTGTTTCTAGAAATGGGATTGCCCATATACTTGCGAATATATATAGTGCAGAGCATAGAATATCTAACGTCATTACAGACAAGTTTAGCATCAATCTGGCACTTGCAGACATGTGTTACAAGCAAATATCACATATCATGTTATCTGGATTTCCACAGCTCTCATGATACCACTCTTTGCATTCAGTACATTGAAGCCAATCCTCTGTTGGTGGATCTTTGTATTCTTCGCTGCAATAAATACATAGGTAAACGGGACCATGCCCAGCAGAATCATCACCAAGCGTTTGTAACCCATGTCCTCTCCCACGAATTTGTGGCCCAGGCCCAACACAACCACCACGGGTTCGTGGGCCACACCCAGCACCACAGGTCCGTGGCCCACGCCCAGCACCACCACCACCACGGGTCCGTGGCCCACGCCCACGCGCAGCACCACCACCACCACCACACCCAGCACCACCACCACGGGTATGTGGACCACGCCCAAAACCACCACCGTGGGTCCCTGGCCCACGCCCAGCACCACCACCACGGGTCCGTGGCCCACGCCCACGCTCAGCACCACCACCACCACCACGCCCAGCACCACCACCATGGGTACGTGGACCACGCCCAAAACCACCACCATGGGTCTCTGGCCCATGCCTTGCACCACCACCACGGGTACGTGGCCCACGCCCAACACCACCACCACGGGTACTTGCCCTACGCCCACCACCATGGGTTCGTGGCCCAAGCACATTCCTACTGTGACTGCCATCATCACATGTTCTATGCCCACCTGCGTTTGTTCCCGGCACTGCATCACCATCCATGCACACAGTTGGGTCCACATCTTCAATGTTTAGATCTTGGTCCGCATCCGTCTCCATTTCATTTTCTTGTTGAGGAAATATAAATTCTTTTGATAGGCACATACACTGGTTCTCTTGACTGCATATGCATGACACATCTCTGTACTTTATTGCTTTAGCTCTACCATCCAGAATTGGTTCAATTTCATGCAACATCATAGTGCCTGGCACTGTTGGCAGTTCACAATGTACCCATTTTTTTATGCTGTCTTCAACCTGAACAGAATCAACATAAAAAAGCTCAACTGATGTGTCTTTTTCTCGCAAAGCATAGTACATATCCTTGGCACACTTTATGTCTTTGCCCTGCGATACCAGTCTGTCTGCGTTTCTCTTTAAAGCTCCACCAACTCCATCAGGGGCACCTTTTCCGTGTGACGCTTCGAAAAAATGCCACTTGGCTTGCTGAACGGCAGGTAGATATTCTTTGATATCACAGAAGATGGCGAAGTTTTTCTTCTGGCGATACTGTGTTACTGGCCCATCTGTGAAAACTTGGATTTTTGTTATACCTTGTGGTTGTAAGGTCTTGAGCCAGTCGAACACTGGCACTAGATATTGCCAAATTCCTTCAGGGCTGTGGTGCCGTGAATCACTTATAGTGCAGAATGGTAACACATCTTCTAGTATGTATGCTACCCCTGTGTGTAATGTTGCTTGAGCATGAGAACCACCAAAGTGGACTGCCTGAATTTCCTCTGCATATCGACACACATAATTTTTAGCAAAATCCATATGGAGGATAACTTCACCCTCACATATCTCTTCTCTAGCTTTTCTATAAGCTGCGTGTTGGTTCTGTATGTTAAACTGGTGCCTTTTGAGTTTTTTGATATCTTTCTCGTAGATTTCGATCAGCTCTGCTACAGACATATTCTTTTCTTCTTTGATAGTAATGGAAAAGTCATTCTCATCCTTTTTAGTGAACCACTGTTGCACTTGAACTATGGTCTCCTTTGTTTCTTCTGAAACCTCGGCCACGTCAATGTGCTGGTCACTGCACCTACCACAATCACCATACATGCACTCCTTTGATTTCGGATCACATGCTCTTGAGTCTGCATAACTTTCTAAAGTCATAGTGGCTGAAAGGATGCCTAATTTGACCAGCTTATCATGACAAAATTGGAGGTTTTCATGCAATTTGCATTGACATGTCTCTCTGTCTTTGAGTGTTGGTTGCACCACCCAAAATGGCCGAAGGCGTGAAAACAGAGAGTATGATACTCTGGTATCTGGGTGTTCTGCCCGGAATTTTTCGTAAATAATTTTGATTGTGTCATTTAAAAATCTCTTTTGTCGTTTGTCTTTTTTAACTGTTTTGGTTTGTTTTTTACCTGTTGTCATTCGAGAATTGTCATCACGCTCAAAGAATGCTGAGACTTTTCTCTTGACTTCCTCTGCATACTTTGATGCTTTTGTGTATTTTCTTTGTTTTGCTGGCCGTGTCGGCAAAGAGAATGCTGTTCTTGCTCTTGCCTGCATCCTATATTTTTTCATGATTCTCCCACACATCAAATTTCTGATATTTTGCTTAGCCGTCTGAGTCTTAGCTTTTTTATATAAATCTTTAATATTGTCCGTCATGGCAAAATGTGTCTCAAGGCATTTCCTTATTTTCTTCTGGTTTGGCTTGAAGTTTCTCAACAGCCTTTTGGTTTTTGTTCTTGGAGTTAGTGGTTGGCCAACATTTTTTTGTTTCAGTCTGTCCAAACGTTTTTCTGCCCTGTATCGTCTGAGTTTTTCTATAAGCAGTTCAGCATTCACTTCTTTGAGGCGTCTGTAGCATTTTGCTCTATCTTTATTTTTTCTCTTCCTTCCAACAGTCTTATTTGCAGAATTCTGCAAAAGTCCCAACTCTGGTGTAGAAGGTGGTGTCATGTCGGAAACATGGTCTTTCTTTCTGAGTCTGTATGCTTGGGCTGCTTCTCTCCATCTTTTTCTCTGCTGCCTCCTCTCTCTATCATTCATGGCTCCAATCATCTTCACCTTTCCCCATTGTTTACATGCTTTGTACCTATCCTTCTCAGTGTCTCTATGCTTTTGTCGCCTTTGTGCATCAGAATCCCTTCTTTCTCTGTAGGCAGCCTGCCTTTCAGCATTGCTTGCATATTTTTTTGCACGTGGCATGGTCAATTAGTCTCCAGGTTTCCCTATAAGCATAATAAATGATAATATAACCATTGTAAACCAAGTTATCCTTGTTTCATTCAATGATTTGATTTTTCTGTGTATTCTGCTAGTTATTTTTGCCTAAATCCAAATATAAAACAACCTTTACACGTGTTTTAATCATTTCTGTTTTGATTGTATCATTTGTGTTACAATTGAAATGTAACAGAAGTGATTGCATCATTTGTGTTACAATTGAAATGTAACAGAAGTGATTTGTAACATAAATGATTTTTTTGCAATATACTGTGTGTAAGAGTTCGCAAGTGCATGTATTATCGCCTGTACTACACCTGTTTGATCATAATTCACGGCTATTCCTCACATGTAAAACTATTTTAGCATTACATATATATTCTCTAGGATATAAATGTAACATTGATGACGTTGAGAAAACCTACTTACCTGTCATTTCGTGAAATTCTTCCCAAAAAATCACCCAGCACGTGGCCAAAGTTTCCCGGTTTACAACTTTTTAGAACACCCCTAAAGCGCCATCTGATGTTAATGTTCGTAACCATATACCGATATTCGTATATTTTAATCCATGAAAAGTCAAATGTAACAGAAATGATGCGATCATAGTAGACAATTTTATATTTGCTAATTTCTGTTGTAAACGTACAGTTTCTTCATATTTTTTTCTTTTCGTGTACAAAAATAACGTGCTTAGCAACCAACTGTATAGTAATTTCTTATCACAAAGGAATTTAGAAACATTTGGCATGCATTCAAAAATTCTAACTGTAGCCGTAGACATGGCCTACATCCGTAAATTCACTTCTATCCAGTACCATAATAGGACCTTAGATACATCCAGAAGCAAGTATTTCATACATGTATGTAATGATCTAAGTATGTTTAAGATCGTTTAAGTATATATTTGTGCATCTTACATTGGGATTATGTATCTATTTTATTTTAACATAGATAGACACAAATATGCTCTTTTTCATAGAATCACCCACATGCATGAAGAAAGAACAATTTTTGTAGAGACTTGTTCATTCTACTACGCAAATTTTGAGCGTATCATTATTTCTTATGACACTGGCAGGGCGTTTTGAGTAGGCACATTAAGCGATCTAACTGTAAAAAGACACAACTTTCGTGTCAATGTTTCTTTTGATAGCTGAGGTTGGAATGTGCTAGGCCTAAATTTTGTTTCATTAAGATTTGGACAGAGAACAGCAACTGGATGACTACCGTATGGCCTTTATTTATGGCATCCAGCAAAAGATTAAAACACTGATTATTTGTAATCTAGGGTCGAAAAGTCTTCTATATGTACCGTCGGGTTGAAGTGCATAGATAACTGCCATCTCATGGTAGATACTTGCACTTGTTTGATGCAGACCACTGTTCAATTTTGCTTGCTGTTGAGTGTCACTGTCCGTATACTTGTCCTTTGTTAATTGTCTATAGAAAGGTGTCTGAACCCCTTCTGGGGTATTATAAAAAGACGAACTTATCGGATGGGGTGGGGGTGGGGGTGGGGGTGGGGGAGATCACATTGAGACTGCAGGGGGGTGCTGACGTCTTCTGAAATAATTATGTTGTCGGGGCTTCCACGCAGTTCTCTCCCGATGTATACCATAGGCTAATACGAGCGATCCTTTTAAGTGTCCATACTTTGCCCAATGTCTAAATTTTGGGAATTTCACTTGATATTTTTCATTTGTAGTGAATTTTTTATACATTTCAATATTTTTTCTAGCTTGCCAATAGGAGGGTTCATGTGAGGCTTCATTTCTGCCAGTCGCTGTTATGTGTTAAAATGTAGGATATAGGCCGCCAAATTTCTATGTAAGATATCAATTTATTTCTATATGCCGTCCATATATTACGGTGTATTTTGCATTGCGCTTGTGAAGCTACATTGCCGCGCTTAGAGATATACAGGTTCGTAAACTCGCGCGAATTTTGATTCACTTGCACCAAATATAATTTGAAATTCTTGGTAGTACGTGTAAAACGATTTTTTCGATGTGTTCAGTTATTAAGTTTGGATAAAACGTCTTATCGCGTACAGGCGTACATACATATATATTTCAAGTAAAAAACTTGGGTAATGAATTCATATTTACCTTTCTCGTGTGATTTCAATTTGTATGGTCAGTTTGTGTGGGCAGAATATACTGATGTTCATAGTAATATATTGTTTAATGGTCGATATCGCGAAATAATTCAAGATTTTTGACGTGGGATATTTATATATATATATTAATGTGTCGCTTTATAACGTAGTGTATTCTGCAGTAAAGATTTCACGGCGCGGCAAGTATCCACGTTTAACTTTCGTGACTCCTGAAAATGTATAGATGGCATGAAATATATTGGTATGCGTGAATAAGATGATTTTCGTGAATATGAATTTTGCTGTGTTAAAAATGTATCGTTTATATCGAAGAAGAAAGTAATGAATTTACGCGAATTATTATCGTGTTCAGGAGTGTAGTACATTGCAGGTATTGAAAGTATCATTAAAAAAAGTGTGTGCATTTCAGTTTTATGGAACTTACGGATGTCGACACGACGTGATAAGTGTGCTGAGCTTGCCGGTGGCAAGTCATCTTGTACCGTGTACCTGCTTCGTGTATCCAATAAAATGATCAATGGTGGTCAACCTACGTGTTTCCTGTTTTATGTGACTATTAACAGGGAATGACAATTAATATATGTCAGAGCTATGGTAAGCAATTTGACATAGCGTATAATGGAAAAAAATCAGTAACTATGTGCATTAGCAAAATACAACGTGGTGATAACCCGTCCTTAAGTTTAATTTACTTTACAGTGGGCTAAGGAATGCCACCGAGGTCAAGTACCTTGGTCACATCATCACTAACTTGCTTTCAAATGATGCTGATATGAAAAGGCAGCTGAGGTCTTTATATCGTAGAGGCAATATTGTAGCAAGGAACTTCTACTTGTGTTCCCCACAAGTGAAGTATTTCCTATATATGTAAAGCACACTGTGGTAATATGTATTGCTGTAGCCTGTAGGCTTATGCCAGTAAAAATATAACTGCGAAGTTAAAAGTGGCATATAACAACTCTCTACACACCATTCTCCATTATGAGCGAAGATGCAGTGCGTTGAGCATGTTTGTATCCAACAGAGTGCCTAGTTACCAAGAAATTATCACAAAAACGAGTTACAGTCTACTGTCCAGAGTCAGCTGCTCTGCTAATGATCAAGTAAAACGAGTGTATGAACCAGTTTTTCATTGTAACTTCAGTATAGCTTTTAAATGATGGTCCATTTTATACATTGTTACCTTGTAAACTGCATGTAAACCTATTCTAGAGCTTATCCCCTCTATATAAGATATTTAGCAGCGCCTTTTTCCTGCTCCCCCATACCTTGCCTAGTGGGTTAGAACAGGATCACCTTCTTGTTGTGGCAGCGCAAGCAGGGTGGCTCCCCCTTCTTGGCCTGTTTTTTACCACAGTTATGAATTTATCCTGCACCTAGCTTACAGTATGGACAGTACAAATTTAACAACTTTCACCTTGACATGGGCTTATATGTAGGTTCGAAGAAGTTATATGGTCCCACATATTATTATTATTTTCATCATTAGTGATCTATAGTGTGATCATACAGTATGCTACTCATTTTTATAGCTACATTGTCATAATTCTTTTTTCAAATATGGACTATACGGATACTACTCATGTATATGTCTGAAATAATAATATTGAATTGAATATAATACACCTACCCCTTCCCTTATAAATTGAACCCAGTCTTCCCTTGGTGACCTTCGCCCAGAACCAATGCATCAAGTTACTGTGTCATCATGTAATGTATTATTTCGTGTGAAATATGTTTCCAAACAGTTGGGTTAATTCTGTCGAAGGCACATGATTACATATTGGTGTAGGCAAGTTTATGGTGCTTAATAATGAAGGGTTTTGCATCATTGTAATAGAGTAGGCCTAACCGGTAGGGGTATATGCCTAACGCGAATACAAATGCGCGTTGAACTTTCACTTCCCTTTGGCAATATTTGAGGTGCTAACAAAGAATATAGAATACTCCCATAAATTAATACACGTTATTCAACATCGTGGTTTTAAAAGGCAATCTTACTATTTATTCCAAAATACATGTCTTATGAAATGCGATGTAAGATAGATGAAACTTATATGTATGTATGTGTATGTATATATATATATATATATATATATATATATATATATATATATATATATATATATATATATATATATATATATATATATATATGGATACTTGTAAATCATACTTTGCATAGTTTAGTCACATGTGCCACATGTTCTAGCAAATTCATGGGTAAACTTCCATTTGTATCACTTACACATATTTACAAAATATGGGGCAGCAACAATTTTAATTGATGCTTATGAAACTGGCGACTCTTTTTCTTATGTGTGATTTGTCGCCTCTTCTCTTCGCACTATATTCCTTTCTTTGTTGATTTTGCTTTACACAATCAAAGCACCGAATAACGTACAAGTTTGTGGAACTTAACCTTTGTTGCGAAAAACTTTTGTAGATTAATTTTTCCTCTAAAAAATTCTCGACATCTGCATTATTTAGAAAGCTTTTGCGGATAAAATTCGATCTCTGACGCACTGTTGTATTTTGTGCGTTATGCCATGTTACATCATTTATAAATATCAATACTCAAAATATACAGGCCTACTCTGAAAAAAATCTTTGCATTTGTTGTTGTTCAGTGTTAATCAAGCAGATAATTTTCTACGAAAATGGACTTAACGTGGACTTAAACTTCTTTTTTCAGCGCAAAATTTTAGACAGCTTACCTTGGAACGCCAAAAACAGGAAAGCTTTTCACCTGGGTTACTCTTATTTTGGCTGGAACTACAAGCATGTTGGTGCTTGAATGAAAGATCTCTGTACAAGGAATATGAATCAAGAATCCTTATACCATCATTCAGATCAATTCTCCGCAAATAGTTTGACTTAAATTGCATTTAATAATAATAATAATAATAATAATAATAATAATAATAATAATAATAATAATAATAATTTGGTACTTAAATGGTTAACGAAAAATGGAAACATCAATTTCAAACATTTGTTTGTGCATAAAATGCACCAGGATGTTGCTATTTGATTACTGGATTCATACAGTATTGTTCCATACTTCGCGTAACAGGTTTGAGCTACCAAATCCATCTAGGCTTACCACATTATGAAAGCCAATACTAACAATAGGCCTGCATGAGTCACAAATCACACTATGTCTGCTTCGTTTTGGTACCACTACGGCTAGATAAATTATTCTTATTTTCCCATGGATTATATGTAGGCCTACACATAACATTTTTCAATATACTGTTTGTTTCCATCGTGTTATAATTATTTCGGTGTGAGTTTTCCCAAGTCAACTTACTCATACACCATTGATTTCCTGACTTTTGTTATGGCACTGACTGGATCGACTGCTCTTTCCACCCTTATTTGGAGTCTGCTTCTCTCAGCCGCCTGTTTGCAAAATTTGTAAGCATTTTTTACCAGTTCCTTCTCCGTTTCCATATCATAACTCGGAACGCTGGCATGAGCACAGTGACGTGATTTCGGATGACGTAAGCATTTCTATACTAGATTTATTCAATGTTGGAAACGTTTATAAATTCAAAGAACAACAAAGTCACTTGTTCAAAGAAAAACTTTTTTCTCCATACAACAGCTGGTTTAAATAAAAAATAAAAACAAGCCGTAGGTGCCCAACAATGGCTGATTCCACACGAAAATCGAGAACATATGGGCCTTTTCGACTTACCGACACAAACGGAAGGTTAAAAGCCCAATTACACAGGACAGCGGTAACGGAGCGGCAAGGGAAAACCATGCGTGAAAATAATTAAGATACGTGGTTTTCCTTAGATATAATTACACTGATAGCGGAACGGTAAAGCGATACAGCGCTAAACCGCTCCAAATAGAAATCCAATCGATTTTACTGCGTATCGCGCGGGATCGTGAAGATTTCAGCCAATCAGAACCGTTTTTTTAGTCGGCGTCATCTCCACGTGTCGAGAGAGAAATCTGTGCTACCAACATGGTCATCATGGAAAACATGATTTTGAAAGTGCAAAAATATCGTCAGTTATACGACCCAAAGGCTGAAAGGTATAAATATGCCCAAAAGAAGCAGAATGTGTGGAAACTCATTGGTCCAAAGGTGGACATGTCAGGTAATTATTGCGGTGTGCACAAAAATCCCAAATACATGTATAGTATAGTGAACATGTGGGCCATATAGATCGGAATTTGGATCGAAATTTGGGTCGTGAAATAATCTTAGTCCGATCTAATTTCAGTCGGCACATACAGGAGAATGACCTATTATTTTAAACATTAAGTTTGTAGTGCATTGCTTAAATTAATAGTCAGTCTTTCACAAGGCTATTCACACACAAATATATTACTGGCCCAATGGGCTATGCAGCATTGAAGGTACAACCTTGTAATTCCGCGCGATGTACTGCTCTCAGTGTAATTTAAAATTCGTGCGGAAATACCGGTATCCACTATCCGCTTTCCGTCACCGCTCTTCTGTGTAATTGGGCCTTTAAATGGCATCAATTTCATCGCTTCAGCGTAATTTTTTGTTGCTTTAGTCGCAGTTTGCAGTCTTGATCGATAAAAAGCAAACATATCGCATGGTCTTTCAACCAACGTATGAAAAATAAGACATTGTGACGTAGAATGACTGTTTAGTTATTATTTGGACTCTGGTGCATTTGTGGAACAGAGTATATCAGGCTATTGATTTGGCTATAGCATGTGAGGTTGGACTTTATTATTAGACCTGAGGTCTATATTTTTATTTAGGTAGCCTTTTTTTCTTTTCTTGCAAATAGGTACCGAATCAGAGCTATGGCAAGTTTCGTCTGTTAAATGAAATCACCTTTTCCCCAATTTTAGGCTTTAAGAAGCATAATGCCACATTTGTACGACTAATTCCTCAATTCTATAAGGTTCTAATTAAGTCAATTAATCACATATAAGTGCCATCATGATACATAGATAGGATAGAAAGGGTGATATCAAAGGCAAAAATCGAATAAAAATTTGTTCCCAATTTATTCACGACCAAGTTACTCACAATATAGGCGTGCCCCATGCAAGTTCGCACGTATTTCGCTACCTGAATTTCAATTTTTCGCGTTTGTCTCCAGTCAGTCACAGTTTATTTTCACAGGTCGCGCCAAGCGCTGACAAATTTGTATCACATTTCTTGCACCCAATGCATCCAAACCAAATTGAGATCCAAAATACAGAATTTTGAAGATATTTCTCTCAATCGAAGCTGTAGATGTTTCATTATTTCATAACTTCCATACGACCATAGGCCTACGTCTGATTACGAGGCTATTCATATGGCTATAACAGGTGCGGTTGGATTTTATTATTAGACCTAAGGTCCATATGTTTATTTAGGTAGCCGTTTTTTTTTTTCTTGCAAATATGTACCGAATCAGAGTCATGGCAAACGTCTGTTAAATGAAACAATTTTCCCCCAACGTTCAGGCTAAACATAATGCAACATCTATACTACTAACACGTCATTTCTGCAAGGTTCAAATTAAGTGAAATAATCACACGAGTGCCCTCATGTTACATGAATTGGATAGAAAGGGTGATATCATAAGCAAAATTCGAATGAAAAATCTCAATGTTGTCTTACTATATCCTTAACTAAGATAGGTCGAAAATGACAGCAAGCTCTGTTGGACACCTGCACTAACTCAGACCCATGTCATAAGGAGTTTCTGCTTGCACAGCATGTTGTTTTCGGTCTGGATTTGTATACATAATTTTTGAACTATGGTATTTTATAACGAAAGTGTCCGTGAGCTACTGACACCAACCTGTTTTCCTAAATGTATCAGCACAGAATGCTGAACGCGATCTAATGCTTTTCGCAATATCACAAACTTCAACTCTGACATCCTTTGGTGGGTCAAAGGGTCACATTGGTGACATAAATATTCTAATTGATAAACATTTCTGTTGCCAGGTGTGAATTCGGACATAGGGAAATTTCAGACAAACCGAACCACTTACACCATTATCATTATAAATCAGATCCAAGTTAGCCAACAAAACTTGCATGAATTATAATATGGAACATCTAATAGAAGTTCAACTCATCGCATAAATATTTTCAGAATATGACGGCTGGTGTGTAAATTATGGTGACATTTATAATATATTTTTTGTTCACTTTATCCAAACAAAATGGTAAACTGACCCAAAATTAAGCTAAACCTAACCAATATTGACTCAACATGGAAAACAAATCCCAGGTATATATGATTTTGCCTTTTGCATATCCTTATCAATTATTGATTCAAAACTCTATATATTGCTGAAATGTAATGTAGTTGTACCTATAGCAATGGACTCGTGAAAAAAGGATCTCCTGCTTGCACATCTGAAGGTTTTCAGGTAAACCCGACCACAGCATTAAATACAAATAAAAAGCTTACCTGATCTTACTTCTGAATGCACATTTGATGATGGACACGATGTATCTTCGGTACCATTATATAATTTAGGGAGTAATTAATTTTCAGTTCATTATCAATACAAACAGAAATGGTGTGCAATCAAAAACATCTCAACCAAAGTGTATCAATGGAATGATCATTTAATGGTATGGGTGGCACATGAACTTAAAAGTAAATCAAGGTCACTCATGTTCCAAGCTTCATTATAGTCTCAAAGATACAAAGCTGGTACAAATTTGACAGGCTGCATAATACCATTTACAGTGTTAGTTTTAGCATGGTATTTTAATGTTTGACCCTACAAAATAGGTCAATGCCACTCATGCCTATATGTCAGTATGTGGGTCAAGGGGTAAAAAGCAAGGTCAATTACTCGTGGTTAACATGAGATGCCTCTTTACTCGAGGCAAGTCAGAATATGTATGATTGTTTTCTTTGAATATAAAATTCAAATTAATACAAGGTCTCTCACTGATCACGTCAACTTCTGTACATATATTTTTATAATATTCAAAAACTATGCACACGATTAGATCAGCATGGATGAAGTTAATGTGATATATGTTTCGATTTCCATAGATAAACTGTATTATTATTATTATGAATAAACTTTTAGCAGTTCTATAACGGGACATTTTTTAATACCAGCTTGATGTTACTTTTCAATAAGAATAACTGCCACTTAGTTACAAGAGATTGACAAATTCTAAATTCAATATAAAAACATTATGCATCCTACATTGGCTTTTCCTGAAAAGTACATGTAAACATCTCCTGTCATAAGTCTGCATGGAAACAAGGGTGATCTCATGGCATTGACTAGCACCTCTTTTGATGCATAAATGACAGAAATATGACTCTTGTATATTTTCATGTTTTATTTTTTAGCAAATTTCAGTGAACACCATGTTGCAGAATTAATGGTGGACCATCTCAGCAATAGCCTTATTGCTAGTAGCATGCATTCTTAGAGTACCAACTAACGTATAGTACTGAATACCGCACGACAACTGTCACCAGACTATTGAACAAACTTCACCATAATTATCAAAAGATCTAGCGAAGCAATAGTTTTTTGTGGGTGAAAAGTGTTACGAGTTACATTATTTGCAGGAACCTCTTAGGAAGATGTGATCAGCTGCATTTTTTAAAAGACAAATTGAAAACTTGAACTAAGCTGGGATCAACACCAGTGAACAATGAAACCTGTATTACCAGAATCACCACACGATAACAGTTACTAGACTGCTGAACAACCTTCACCGTGATTATCAAAAGACCTCACTAACCAATAGTTTTTTGTTGGGTGAAAAGTGTTAAGAGACACATTTGTTGCAGGAGTCTCTTAGGAAGATGTGATCAGCTGCATTTTTAAAGCCAATTTGATAACTTGAGATAAGCTGGGATCAACACCAGTGAACAATGAAACCTCTAGTATCAGAGTCCTAATTCCTCATTTCTTACAACAATCTTTACAGTAAAATACCTTTGGCTTCCCTATTCCACACGTCTCGTGCCACCATGTATTGCATGTTTGGCACCTATACCATTCATCAGCTCTAAAAGGATCCTCTGGATGACCATAAACAAAATTGCAGTGGTGACACCCATTTTTACTTTTGGTTTGCTTCTGGGAGTGGCCTACAGTATTTGTCTGTTTTGTTGCTTTTCTACCACATTGTTTTACTATATTGTTTGTTGGTTTTCTTTGTCTTTTGTCTCTTGATAACAAAAGATATAGGTTCGTCACTTTTGAACTCATAGGCAGGGGGTTTCACTCGCCATTTAGTGGTTATCCTCTACCCATGAGGCACTGATAACAAGTCTGGAAAAGATACAGACGGCTTCTGTGTGGATGATTCTTGATTTTTGCTTCTAGTGCTAATGCCAGGTCCAGTATATTTGCTGGAGCCTGGTAACTGCATGCCAGACACCTGACCTTCTGTTTAATCATGTGAATTTCGTGCATTATTTGGCTCAACTCTACAACTAGCATCAGCATTCAACAAATCGGTTGAATTTCGTGTACTTGCATGAGATTCAGGTTCCCTGGTATCAGGTTCCGATTTATGCACACTGGTACTACTGATTGATGCTACTGGACTCGGACTAGAAGGCAGTGTGTAGGATCGCTCAGCTGAATGTGTGTTTTGCACAGCATCTGATTCATCAATACCAACAAACATAGTGTCAGGCACAGCCAGTATCTCCCTAGTTCTGTCAGGAGATACTCCAGGACTAGGAGCAGATGTAGATACACTGGTGCTACCCATGGATGCTGTGGGTGGCTGTTCGTAACATTGCTCACAGCTAGTTGAGTTTACTGTTGTTACCAGTACAGCGTTGACTGAGCATTGTTAGAGGAAACTGCATTTAACCCATTGGTGCTAACAGGATACTCCCTGGTACGAGTAGCAACAGTGGGAGCACCAATTGCACTTTTACGTATGCTGGTTTGCCAACTGGTTCCAGCTGACTTTGAGGGTTCTCCGATACTACTTAGTACTTGTGCTAGCTACATTGGTAGTGCTAATGGCACGTTCTGTTGTTTTGCTAGGGCAGTATGTGCTTTCAGGGATTGCATCTGGATTTAACGGGGGAATACCTACTGTCCTAAATCTTGACTGTGCATTTTCTACTGTACAAGCTTTATGCCAAGCTGGGCCAGACACTTGGAAAAGTGGCGCTTATGCAGCTCTTTCCCGCCAACGTCCCTTGTGTACAATCTTATTTGCTGATTGTATGAAAGCTCTTGAATGGAGCTTTATCTGAAAGTTTTAGCACATGACGGGTATGACCGGGTAGTGCAAAGACAGTAATGCTGCGTTCCTACATCAAAAGTAAAAACTCATAATTAAAAATATGTGCATGGTGATTGTCGATGAGAAGCAAATGCGATTTACCATCAAGCAGGTTCGCTCGCCTCGGCTACTGAATGAATCTGTGTCTGTACTTGAGAAATATATGCTTGTTCACTAGCTTTGATACACGTTCCCATTGGATTTCATTGTTCCATCCTTTACCAACATTTTTACCCTTGTGAATAATAACTTGGGGTACAATGCGCCAAGTGCAGACATGGTTGTGACAATGGTTGTGGTCTCACCCCTTTCTAAAGCTGTGACATTGAAAGATGGCTTACCTACTTCACCAATAAAACCCATTTTGTGCTCGTAAATGTTTTGCACTCCTGTTTCATCTACATTCCACAAATGTGATGGAACATCTTTGATGTCAAGTTTAATTAGTAGTTTTTCAAGCTGCTTGAACCAGTTAGAAATTTGTGTTTTGTTAGCACTCGTGGCACAAGCAGTTGAAAAGTTTTCTGCTTTTCGCATCCTAAGTTCCCGGTGTCTATTTAAGAAGCCCTGGAACCAGTAGTAAGCAGCTTTCTTTTTGGTGTCTGAGAACCCCTTGTTCCCATTTTTCTGGGCATACTCATATGCTAAAGACATAATATCATTCCGCGTCATTGGAACACCAAGGTCTGCCAGCTACGTGATTAGGCCTGCAAGCTCCTCTTTAGCACTTTCTGATAACACTGTTGGTGTGCCAGATGCATAGCCATTGCCTTGGACCTCTCTATAAATGCGTCGTCTAAGTGTTGGATAGGGAACACACCATGCACGTGCTAAACTTCGCATAGAAAGTTTATTTTCCTGTGGCAAGTCTAGCGGTGGTTCTCATTCCTTTATTACCTCTTCCATACGATATGTGTCCCATTGGTTAAGTTCTTGACCTTTGTGACTACTAGTACTAGTAGATGCTTGAAAACCAGCAACTCTGAATCTATGCCATTGTTTCTGTGTGCTGCTTGGTTTTTGCTTTTGCAGGACCTTAATACTGCGCCGTGGAACTAACTGGTACCCCCGCACCATGTTTCAATTGTCCACTCACTAGTGCAGCAGTGTAAGTAAATTTAAATAAATCTCATGCAACAATAGTCCCATCACATGGCCACATCTTTGAATCAGGTAATCCTTTTTTTTTTTTTTTTTTTTTTTTTGTAAAATTTTTTTTATGCATTTTAATTATTTTGGGGCATTTCGTGGTAATGTGTACAAGACTTAAAAAAATTAAAAGTGCCCGAGAATGTAATTTTTTTTCTTTCTTTTTTTTTTTTTTTTTTTTAAGACGAGGCTATAACTTGAAATCTAGTATCTTTTTATTACACTGGGCTCTCGATTTTTTTTTTACAAAATTGAAGACACAAGTTATTTTTTCTGATTGCATCGTGGTCAGGACAACACATATCTGTCCATTATTTTGTCATTTTTGCAGAACTGGAAGAAATATTTATTGCGGGAAAACTATATTTACTGCAAAACTTGGACATTACCTGTCTTTGTAATATATTTACGTTTTATATTACAATGAAAGGGTAAATATGCACAATCAGCAAAATTCAGTTCAGAACCTAGGGGTGGAATGACTATTGTTATTAAAAGGATAAAACAAAGTTTAATGTTTCTAAATTTTTCATTGTAGTTGACATGAAACTAAGGATGACTGAAAATTTATTGTTTTATTTTATTTTGCTACATTACCCACACATGGTAAACTGAACCAGCATATCTGGTAAAGTGAACCAGTATAAACTGGTTCAGTTTATAATATTTTACCTGTATTTAAATGACCTTCACGTATAGCGAACCAGCAAATACTGAGCTGGAGTACAGCTATTATCGCCCATGATATATGAGGTATTGTGCTCACGTAAACAATATTATCACATTTAACTACAATTATGACATATATTATACCTTCAGCTATTAGCATTGTGTACCAAAAGATAACCAAATGGTTAACTATTTTCTTACCAAGAAAATTTGCGATGACCAGACCTGGGAGCAACCTCAGTATATTTACGTCGTCTGCTTGCCGCCTACAGATGTAAGCGCCTCCTGGTGGTATATTTTAAAATTAGAAGAATTACACGTCAGCGTTTTTAAGGAGCGTCGAAACTGGCGTGTTGATACATATGAGATGACAAGGGGCCAGTTGAGTAAACACTAGTTCGCTTTACTTAGTGGTTGGGTTTGTCTGAAATCACCCTACTTATATATAATGACATCATCTCACACATGGTTACACGCTTATTACTGTTTCAAATGTCTTGCCTACACAGCTTAACAGATATACCAGCCTATAGTTACAACATAGACTGGCACATCTGTGCTGACGAATTGGTACAACGTTGACAAGTTTCCAATTCCAGTTGAAATCTTGTTTCTCTACTTGCACAAATAAAATCAATATCTGATAGATTTAGAAGCAAAAAGTATCATTTCTGCTATATAGCTTCAGCCACATCTTTTGTTCTTGCGTGTTTAGGCCTATAAACCCTGAAAGAGTTGTCAAATAATGGTGAAGTACGTTTTTTTCATATATGCGAAAGTCTATTGTCTATTGTACTGCCGCAAATGATTTAAATACATTTACAACTAGAAATAATTAATTCAAATGTTTCTTACCGTATTTGGTTTTAATAGGCCTAAAGAATACAGTTCTTATGAATGAGTTTGTTTTGTGTGAGTGGTTAAGCTTAAAATTAACTACTTTTCCCAAAGTGAATACCCCTAAAAGGGGCTTGATGTACCATTCGGTAAAACCAGGGTATGTTTAGGCAGGTAGGCCTAGCGTCACTACTGATTTAAAATCGAACATATCTGTTTCATTTGCTAGGGAATTGACAACACCTTGGTGGGTTCACTTCAGTCGGGATCAGTGGTCCGGTATCTGAATTTTCTGATTTTTTGCTGTTGCATCTGGCTCTAAGTTACCCGGATTAGTGGTTTCCTCAAACATTAACCCTCTGATTACCACCTGCGTAGGTCGTAAGCCTGTCTGAGAAAATTTTCTCATCAATGCATTATTATTTTCCTTGGAAAACATGGTTCACTTGCTGGCTTACCATTAGCTCATTATTGCCCAAGGGCACGCCGGGACAGCTTTCGATCTATGAGGACTGTAGCCCCCATGAATTTGAGAGCTTAGGCTGGTACAAGGTTGAGAATACCACCCCCGCCCCCTTACTGGGAGAGATTCAGAAAAAAGTAAGCCCCCCCCCTAAATAGGCGTAGAAAAAAAGGATTTGCATTTTTATTTGGCAAATTAAGATTTTAACTCTGTGTGTCCTGGCAGTAGTGGGAGATACTCTTATTTTCACTTATACCCAGTTGTACATTGTGGAAACAGACTGATTGGCTGCAAATTAAATTGTCTTGTCTAGTTTCTCACAGGCCTGTATCTGCTTCATTCCGGATCATATCGGTGTCTGCCGAAGAAACTAAGTAGGCTATCTCTCTCTCTCTCTCTCTCTCTCTCTCTCTCTCTCTCTCTCTCTCTCTCTCTCTCTCTCTCTCTCTCTCTCTCTCTCTCTCTCTCTCTCTTTCTCTCATAATAATAATGCCTTTTCTTGGTGTTTTAGTTTATTTCAGTTAACAACATTTCATCAGTCTATCTGAAAAATAGACTCTAACTTTGTGTTTTCGTTTACATACGAGCTTCACTTTAATTGCTGAATAGTGAAGACATCTGTAATAAAACAATAAAGTCAACGAAAGTACAAATTAATTCACTGGCGACCAATCAGAGCGTAATAGAAATGCAAGTCCGTAAGCAAGGGTCACTTCCGTTCAACGAAGAGTGGCTCATTTGGAATCAAGGGTTTTTGCGAGGAGTATAGTGGCCCAAGTCGGGTAAAATACGTCCGACAACTCAATTATTAGCCAATGGTCGACAGAGTGAATTATGACGAATCGTTTGGTATATAGATTGTATGTGTCGGGGCAGCAGAAGGTGTTTAAAACAGGAAAACAGCAGGGGGGGGGGCACCAATTTTTGTTTGTTCCCTTCTAACCCTGGTCATTATTTTCGTTGGACAGTGACTGGCGGTCAGTATGAATTGGTTCGTATATGGACCATAATATGATGACAACCATTCTGCTGGTTGCCCCTGTGCGTAAATCTTGGCAATTCGTGTGATCTCTTTAACTGCAGGTATGCTGATACTTAAAAGAAGATCGGCTTTACGCAAACTTTACGGTTAAAATGATATGTATTGGTCTAGCGGGGCTTTGTTTACGTCCTTCCACCGTTCTGCTTCCCGCACAGAATGTACTGGAATGAGAATATCCATTATGTGTTTACACAAATGGGGGCAACAGGAATTTTTACACAACAGAGTCTAAAGTATAGTTCATACATTCATGCAATGCACCGACGTACACACTTTAAAGGACATCCTACGAAACGAAGGCACATAATTTAGGGACATCCAATGTATTAAGAGCTAAAGGTATACTTTGGAATTCATGTATATTGTCATTGACAGATATCGATTATAGGTGGAACAGGCATTCGGGTAATTGACAGAATAAATTCACTGTGTTTTTTGTTCAAGTTGAGTAAATTACAATTAAAAGTAGTCTGGTTCTTATCCACAATCCTTGTACTCACTGCAACACGTCTCAGAAATTTGGTGCTACATTTTACGCAGCGCTACATGGAACAGTCTGCTGTAATTTAATTCCAAGTTTCGACCACCAAGGATGGAGGGCATTCTAACAATTTTGCGGCTATACAACTTTGCAATTGCAGCACTATATAAATTACATTTGTCTTGCCAGCGACGGTCACAACTATCCATATCATGGGGTGCTAAAATACTTATTAGCGCCACTGTGTGTCACCTTTTACTAGCGTTGAATCAGATTGTGGTAAAATGACATATAACACAAAGACTGGGAGACCATAAAATAAATTTGTTTCGGATCAGTGACTGTTTAAGCTAGATTGCAAAGGCATTAATTAATTTGAAATTGACCAGTTGCTCCCTTGACGCTTTTTTTTTTGCACCTGCGACTGAGGGTCCATTAATTCAGCCCTTAGATGTCAAATGTCTTATGATGTCAGGAGATCTAACCTCACATACTTGTACATGAACCTGGTACCTGATTTTTGGATGATGTGTAATATGCGAAATGATACAACAAGCAAGGATAAGTATTAAGGGAGCCTGTCGTGATATACCACTTCTATGCACAAGAGCTTAATCCTCTGCCGGCTGTTAAAACACAAGTACTATAATCTAGTGTCTTGGGGGAAAAAAATTCCCGCTTCATCAGTGATCACTGGCGCAATTCAATTTGCAGAGTGACCTGATACATGTGATAAAGCAATTATTGGAATAACTCAAATCTGCAAAACACAAAAAAAGACTGTTTTTGCGGATGATGGTCTAAAAAGCAAAAGTTCTATTCGTTTAACTCTTTCAATGCCACATTTTTTAATGAGCCAACATATATTTTGGACTGGGTCTTTAGACGTTTTGGGAAGAGTCAGTAACTCGCGTTTAGGGTGCAAAGCGCCCGTAGTACGCCGAGAAAAGCTGTTGACCTAGAATATTATATTCTAGAGCATTGACTCGGGACCCATGCCCCTCCCCCCTTCAAAATGCCAAAAAGTTTGGCCCGAACCCAATTTTTGATACTCGACTACTTTCGATATAAATAAACAAATTATAGAACCATGTGTATTTCTGCCTTTTTTACTGTAAAGTTCTTTATTTTATTTTTTTTTAAATTTTCTCTCAGGAATAGGCAACTTGTCGAATGGTGGAATTATTATACTGTACCTAAATAAAAACAAGTTAAAATATGTTTCCGTGTATCATTTCAGTAAGGTTTTTGCCGCGGGTACCCGGGTCCCTTCTTTCAAACATAATTTATTTGCGATGGCCAGGACCCAACTTTTTCCCCTAAATGAAGGCACTATTATATTCTATATAACTACAGGCATGCTGGCACTTGAATGACCTTTTTTTTTGCAAGAGACACGCATCTAGTAACCTTATCTAAATTCAGACTACATCCCTCTAAGTAGTTCCACATTAGTCGCTGCTTATAGTAAAAGAGTTAACATGGGGAGCAATGTCTGAGGAACAGGAGGCAGGAAAATCCAATCGAATTGTATGACCCAAAAAGATGACGATCCCTCGCTGAAATTTAATTTCAACACAATCAATGTTTATAATTTGCGGCACTTTCAACCCTCCAAATTTTCAATCGAACCTAAGAAAGGCGAAATACCTCTTCCTCGAATATAGGTTTGCCAAATATTGATATATGTATCGCAACATAGAACGGGATGTTACAAGTCTCCAACGTGCCCTTGTTGAGGTATATAGCAACAACACGTTTTATGTAGACCTGTCATTCTGCCATTGTTGACACAAAAACAATGTTATCCACATAATTACTTCGCCATATTTTTTACAGATCAATTAACACACGGTATTATCTGGTTAAAAAAAAAACATCATGGATGCTTTACACCACAGACTACTTGCCAAAACATTATCAATTTCAGTTTATCTTTTTGTTCCACTTTTCTGTTTAAATTATGAATTCCATATCAATATAGTGGGGAAACCACACCTGAAATACAGAATGTTTATAAATGCACCCGTAAGCCGATAAATGCAAACGAATATTATGAATCCCCTAGTTGTTTGATAAAATCGGTGGTTACCATCGTCATAGAGACGAAGATATACAAGTGTGTGTCCCTCTGGATAGGGCTGAGCGAAGCATGATAATGCTGGTGTTTATGTCTGTAGCAGTTTGCTGCAAATTTCAATGAACATAAATGATAGGATGGATACAAGAACTTTAAATCATTGCCTTTTCCTATTGCTTTGTTAATTGAATGTTGCTATATTTAACTGCGTCATTCATAAATATTATTATATCATTTTCTCGAATGCTGCTCGAGCCATTTGTAATGATGTAACGGTTTAACGTTATGACAGCTTACAATTTGATTAAAAACAGTTCCTCTCCTGTTCGTGTTGGCAATATTCTAAGCTTTATCAATATAAAGATGTCACTTTTCCGTGTATCAAATACTCTCAAATCCAACGGATATCTTGTTACAGACGCTACACTTTTCAAGAATATTTGTTTTCTCTTCGGCTTAAAAGTAATAAGGGTATTCATATTTAACTATGTTAACTACTGTCCTGTCCTGGCACTTTCAGTTGCTAGGTAACGGAAGCATGTTTCCGCCATGATGAGGGCACTTGTATAAGTTATGTTACTTAACCAGCCAGAAATAACACTTTTCCTGCCAAACAAATACAATTTTCGTCACATATTCTTCTATCGTATATGTTCGAGGACCTAGGGAATGACTTTTGTAAGCTGGCTGTTTGCTTTCTGAAGTTGCTATCTTTGTCATAGAAGTTAATTTGGTCCTCCCTAAAGATGAATAAATCTACCCTCCTTCCTGTCACGTTCCTTACTGCGGGACAGATGACACCACAGGATCTCCGATCTTATATTTATATATATATATATATATATATATATATATATATATATATATATGAATAAATCTTAAATATAATATCTTAAATATCTTATATACTATAGTAGATGTAGTTCTGAGTGTATTGGAGTCCAAGCATAGCAAGGCAAAGATCATGTGAAATGTCAAGGTCATGTCCAGGTCAAAGGTCATGCCAAGGCTAAGGGTCAATTTTAGGCCCAAAGCTCAATTTGAGGTCAAGGTTCACTTAAGGTAGAGGTCATCTCAAGGTCATAGGTCATTTCAAAGTCAAATACCACTTTCGATGGTGGCTCTCTTCTAGCCATAACTAGGTCAATTTTTATCTAATTTTGATCATGTTGGGGTAAATTGTAGTCATTGTAGCACTGCACATTTTTCAAGCTTACATGTGGCCTTCAAAGGTCTAGGTCATTTGGACCTTTGAAAGTTTTTCCTGTCATAACTTGGCCAAATTCCATCCAATTCTAGTCATGTTGGACTCATATTGTAGGTATTGCAACACTGCACATTTTTATAAGAACATGTAGCCTCAAAAGGGCAAAGGTCGAGGTAATTTGGCCCTTTGAAAGTTTCATCTTGCCATAACTTGGTCAATTTACATCTGAATTGGTTCATGTTGGGTTTAAATTTTTGGTATTGTTTCCCTGTGTACTTTACGTGCAACCTGTAAAAGTCAAAGGTCAAGGTCAATTGGACTTTGAAATTTGCGTCCAGCCATAAGCTTTATGTAATGTGAAGTACTAAAGGATAAAAGTTGAAGCATTTAATATTTACAACTTTTGAAGGCAATCAGACAGATTTGCTTTGAAGCAAATCTAATTTTCTAGTTCTTTCTTTTTATTTCTGGACAAATTTGTCCGACATTGCATTTAAAAAAGTATTATACGTAAAAACTCCAAACCTGGCACAATTATACTTCTATAGATGAAGTCTGGCCTTTTCAATATGAGAGGTCATGCTTTTTTCAGAATTATGCATATGAGGGCCAATTAAAGTTTTAAATTTTCAATATCGTATATATTATAGTAGATGTGGTTCCGAGTGAATAGGAGTTCAATCATAGCAAGACAAAGGTCATCTCAAGTGTCAAAGTCATGTCAAGGTCAAAGGGCATGTCAAGGTAAAAGGTCAGTTTTAGGCCAAAATGTCATTTTAAAGCCGAAATGTCACTTTGAAGACCAAGGACCACTTCAGGTAGAGGTCATCTCAAGGTCAAAGGTCATTTCAAGGTCAAATTCTACTTTCGATGGTGGCTTTCTTCTGGCCATAACTTGGTCAATTTTTATCCAATTTTCACCATGTTGGGATCAAATTGTAGCTATTGTATCACTACACATTTTTGAAGTCTCGCCTTGTTATAATGAGAGTTCATTCTTTTCAAAAAATCCAAATGAGGGCAAATTAAAGTTTTCAATCGATAATATCTCATGTAATATAGTAGATACCGATCCAAGTGTATAGGACTTCGATCATAGCAAGGCAAAGGCCATCTCATATGTCAAGGTCATATCAAAGTCAAGCTCATGTCAAGGTCGAAAGTCAATTTTGGGTGAAAATTTCATTTAAAAGGTCAAGGTTCACTTTAGGTAGAGGTCATCTCAACGTCAAAGGTCATTTCAAGGTCAAAGGCCACTTTCGATTGTGGCTCTCTTCTAGCCATTACTTGGTCATTTTTTTTTCAATATTGATCATATTGGCTCAAATTGTAGCTTTTACAACCCTGCACAGATTGAAAATGACATGTGACCCCTAAAGGTCAAAGGTCAATGTCATCTGGACCTTTGAAAGTTTCACCAAGCCATAACTTGGCCAATTTCCATCCAATTCTAATCATGTTGGACTTAAATTGTGGGTATTGTAACACTGTAAAATTTTGCAATTTACATGTGACCTATTAAGTTTGAAGGTCAAAGGTCAAGGTCATTTGGACTTGGAAATTTTGATTTGACCATACGCTTTATGGAATGTGAAGCACAAACGTTGTACCATTTAATATTTACAAGTTTTTAAGGCACACAGACAGATTTGCTTTGAAGCAAATCTTCTTTTCCAGTTGATTTTAGTAATCTAATGGTGTCAGGTTGAATGCACATATTTTGTTTTCGTAACGACCCTTGCATATGCCAGGTAACGGATTTCGAATATTAGTGATATCCAGAAATTGCAAGACATTGGACTTTTTAAGATGCACACACACACACACACACACACACACTCTCTCTCTCTCTCTCTCTCTCTCTCTCTCTCTCTCTCTCTCTCTCTCTCTCTCTCTCTCTCTCTCTCTCTCTCTCTCTCTCTCTCACACACACACACACATAGATATATGCGTAATATATGTATGCATACATCCATAACGGTTTTTTTAATGCGTTCTGAACTTGGATATCCACGCAACCCAAAATGTCTGGTGAAGGTATGTACACTTATATTGTGACGATTGCATGTTGATTGGAGCTTTATGAAGGACCCGTGATTTCAAACTGTCCAATAACAAAAGCTGGAGGTAGCCAACTGTAACAGATCAAAAGTCTACGCCCACATCTCTGCCTCGGAGAGTAATTTGTGACGCCAGTGTTTGACGACTTTGGTTATCCAATTAGAGCAAATATGTTAGTGTTTATACAATCCTCCCCGCTACGCCTGCAACGTCAAACTGTTCATTGTTTACAGGTGAACTCACTTTTTTGTTTCGTCTTTGAAGAAAGAACCCCCATGCAACAAGTGAGCATAGAGTATTTGTTCACAAGCATTTTAAATCTCATCATACTATCACGTATAAAGAAATAGGTTTAGAAAGCCCAATATATGATTGTCATGATATATTTTTGTTCTATGACTCTATCAATTAATAGGTGTATGATCTCACGCAATTTATTGGTCTTTTTCAGATAATTTTCCCTCAAAGTCCTTTTTATTTTTATTTTCAAGGTCATATTATACAGATATAGTTTTGGCTATCAGACCAAATAACATCATTGTTTCATGATGGTACCAGGATACCAAACCCTTTTTGTCGCTGAAATCGCTAAAAGGAAACGGTTGTAAAGTGTCGTCTGCATTGATGCCTTGACGTAAATATATCTGTTAAAAAATGTTTTTGCAGAATACTTTACATTAGAGATGTGTTGGTAGGTCAATAGTTTTGTTATATGCGGGTTGGGCGCATTATGGCTAATTAACGCCGAGCAAGGCCATTAAATAGGTCTTATTTCAGCCAGGAAAGGGGCAGGTCCGTTACTCATGGATTTGTGGGGAGAAATAACACCGTGAATCTATTTGTATCTGTTCACTTAAGCTTATATATCTGATGAATCGAGTCTCCTGGTTTTAAGATACCCATGTTGACGCCGAAAACCTGAATCTAGTACGAATCGTGAAATATTCGCGAACCATGAAGGAAAATTACAGAAACCGTGAAGTATGTACGAAACGTCAGTATTATTATTGTTATTATTCTCTTTGTATCTAATGTGGGAAGCGTGAATACTTTGTCCCAGAAAACCTAAAAATGTCTGTAGCGAAGCGTCGTAAGCAAAATGACACTATGTGAAACACACAGATGATCAGGAAACTGACATTTAAGATAGTGAGTGTGCCAAACTGTTGCCGGCAATTTGCCTTTGTTAGACCATGCAAAGGTTCTGTGCCATTTGTTGTTAGCTGGGAATTAATTGTCGGTTAGTGGTTCTTGATCGCATGTGACAAGGTTCCGAAACCCCTGCCGAGCACCATAGGTTTCCTCCTGCATAAAGCTCGGGGGTAATTTGTCTGTGATTTGCCCACTGGACCCTGTGGAAGAACAGTCCTTCACTAAACATCCTTTATAGTACAAAAATGTTCATTTATTAATAAGGCCTATCTGACATTCTGTATGTGATAAGGGCTTAAACTTGACCCCTAGGAATTGAATTAGCAATACCTTAAAGATATACAGAAATGGTTTGACCATTGCGTTCAACCTAAACAGCTGCTAACTTTTTAAACATTGGGAGCTCAATTAGACATGCCCATTTTTCGTTGAAGTTTTCAAAAAACTTTTTTTTGTCAATAAGGGGAAAAAGTAACATTTTGTGGAATATTATTATATTCGTTTGTTTACATTTGCACCAATGCGGAAATGAAGATGGTTATTCAATTTCACGATTGATTTTTTTTGGCTCGCGGATATTTTTGACTGGCACCAGATTCGTTTCTCCTTACCTTTAAAATATATCGTTGAATGGGACTTTGTTCACCAATGCACTCGTTACAATTTGCTTGTTTATGTGTCAAGCAGTGGGTACACTTGCAACCAAGCGATGTCACCAAAGCAGAAAGTTGCGTTTCTAAGTTTTAAGCGACGAGACCAGCATACAATTAATCAACATCAATTATGCTGCATTCAGGAGAGTATCTTTGCCTTTCTAAAGGAGTCATCATGTTACCTATGCTTGGCTTTCATACATTGTAGAAGGAAAGATTGCGTGGCTGAAAATTGATAGGCTGGTGATAACAGCAGAACGGCCACTTTCCTGTCTCCATGGACTAGACCACATAAAACATATTCCAATGTCACATATCAGGCGAAGATTGCTTATTTTAAATTGTGATTGCTCTCTGTTTTCAATGTTCAGTTCTTTATTTTATACATGAATGAAGAGCTTTAAATCATAGTTCCAGGCCTAGAAATGTATATAGCAGTGAAATAAATGATATATTTTGGGAATATTTTACTTCCGTATCCATGTACGCATTTTACCCGATCCCAGGCAGAATAATACTGAGTGTAAAGCGACCCAAGAGTTGGCTGTGGCAATGTACCCAACCTGCACCAAGGAAATCTGTTGACCGCGGACGTATATTTATGATTGGCCTTATTTGCAATTTGTAGGAAAAATATTTTCTATTAACATGATGTTTAATTAAAACAAGTAAAGCAAAGGGCAATTTACACTGGCATTCACTTCAGTTGCAATGTCAATAAAACATGTTTCAATCAATTCACAACCCGGTGCATTTGGCATTTTGGCCTTTAACATTCCATTCTATTTGGATCTGAAATAATAAGTAGTAGATTGCGTACAGAAATCGATGCTTTTGTCGGCCCAGTTTGACAAGAAGCGTGACATTTATAGGTTTTTGATTATTTGAGTATTGCAAAGTTGTTGTTTGCTCCCCAGGAGTCTTTTATGGAGAATTGACAGGCTCTGTAGTATCAAATGTCCGCTCTGCGATCATTTTTTCTGGTTGACACGTCTTTGTGAGGCAAAGCGCATGTTAAAACAAAATATATGTTCTCTGCATGTGGAATTACCTAGGATATTTTTTCTCTGCATTTGCCTTTGCTAGCATACTAACATTTCCAGTCAGTCTGACACTCAAATTAAAAATTGGCTTAATGCGGCGAGTCCCGGCTACATCTGAATATAACTGAACATTAAATATTTCTCACAAGTGCATGCTTACAAATATAAATAAGCTGTTATCGCATAATATCAATTCTAATGAACTTTATGTTGTGCAGGCTGCAAAGTCATGCCTACCGTTTGAATAAACACCAGAGTCTTTGAGTCCGATAGATTAATATACCGATCCTGCTTGTAAGCGAGTTCTCTGCTTTAATTGTCAATACGATTAAAAAAACAAAAACAAAACAAAAAACAAAAAAAACAAAAAAAAAAAATTAGGGGAGCAAAACCCTTTTATTTTTAATTCTACGAAAAGTTGATAACGTTTCGATGTGGACAAACAAAAGTGTTTGTGATGAGCAAGTAATAATCCTCAGCCACCGGGTACCGCATATCTCAATACCATCTGTCAGAGGGTTTCAGTATACGCCCAAAAAAACAAAATACAAATTTCAGGCGTATAATTATCATAAATGTATCAGACGAGGCACACCCGGTGCAGCCGATACTAGCGTAATTCGCGTCTGGAAGGTTTTGGATTTTACGTGGTGTTTACTTTGTGAGCTTGTTCGTTGGGAATTTATTTGGTAAAGTGGACTCCGCGTTTTCAATTCTTCATAACTGAATCCAAGTATGTCCAATATCTGTATGTTTAGGGGTCGTCCATTGGATACAAATTCCCTCAAAATCCATGTTTGTAAGTTGAAAGGACTTATATCGGTCCACCCCTTGTGACTGCTCTGTTGGTTTTTCCGTGCGACCATCATTTGTTTTTTACCACGATATCTCAAAAACGTAATGCCCACCAGAAAGTCAGATTTGCCCATTAGTAACACGACATCATTTCTTAATTTGAGTATCTTTTGGTGACCTTCATCTTATATGCAAGGTCGCATGACCCAGGTACGTGGAAAGGTTGAAGCCATTAGTCCATGATTTGCATTGAAGTTGCACTAGTTGCTATTTAGTTTTAACTGAACATGCTTTTATTTAGGTTGCAGCTTATTAGTTTGGATTCTGTTCCTTTCACCACAATGTACTTTTAGCGCCTTTCGTTCCGGATGGTGCCGAGGAAAGGTGTCGACTTAGTCCCCTGTTGGACAGCAGCAGCAGAAGGGAATGAAAAAAAAAAAAAAAAAAAAAAACCCGCCACCTGCCACGCACAGGGAGTTCAAATGGAACCACTCCTTTATTGTTTGACAGAACTATAGTGAAGCAAAGAGTGTATGCTATGAATGCAAAACAGCTTGTGTGTCTCCAACGAGTTAAAAAAACAACAAAACTTGTGAAAAATACAATGTAGTGAGGACAGAACCATAACAGCCCATCAGATTCAAAAGGTATTAATCAGCTATTGAGACATATTAGTAGAGAACATTCTGCCTTTATACAGTGGCCGAGCTTTTTGAATAAATAAAAAGCAGTACAATATAAAAGGAATATTAAATATTATGAGCTGTGTACGCTTTCGAAGTTGTATTTCTGCAAAAGTGCATAAATACAGCCGTGTAAGATCCAAGGCAACCTTTTCAAACACATTTTTGGCGTATCTTTCAGTAGTAATAGATGTTGAGTAAAAAGTCAATTATAGATGTGGCTTTGAAGCTTTCAAATTGGGCTAGCTTTTATCACAATTCTAGGTATTGTATCTTTAGAACACTGAAAACATAACACGAAACTTAGCAGTTTGGTACCGGTTTACAGCCACTCAATTAGTGGCTACACGTTTCTTAAAAGACATATAATTGATAATTATATAAGAATTGTTCAAAGTGACACAAAATAGACCACATTTGTCGATGCCGTTTGGATAGTAGACTCGAGTAGGTACAAAGCCACTAATGTTCTTCATAACCCTAATGATTTTTATTTTTTTGTAAACTGAACTTTTCTTGAATTACCAGTATGCCTGCAGCTGCAGAGATAAAAAGAATAGTGGAGGCCAAAGGCTCTCAATGGCGCGCTTAGGGCGCAAAACAAGCGCGCATAAGAAAGCTGCTGCCACCGATACACTTACGTTTAGGAAAAATATCTAATGATATGTGAATGTGGATATGTTTTGCTCGATGGATGAGCAGATTATATTTCCACAGTGGAAAAAACTGAAGCACGGTAAACCCGGTAGTGTCAAACTAAAGGAAAGGAAGGCCTTCCAGCTAAACTAAATTTGGATGGTTGCGAAGGTCAAGAGTGACTGCAAGCTCTGTCAAGACGAACAGTCAGGGAGATGCTATCAGGTGACTGTAGTTATTCAAATAGCTTATGGTGATTTGAAGTGGCGTGCGTTCTTGTCTGGAAGCCTGACAGCTTTTTTCTGCAATTCTGTCTTGTTGTGTTTAGATTTTGCGTTCTAATGATACGGTTGGTACAGCTAGTCACACCAAAGTCACGCATTACCTTGTTCAGAGCTGAAGGACTCATGTCCTGCGTTGTCATGTTTCTTGGATGTTTACACAGTATCACTTTAAAGAGCAAAATGAGATTCTAATGCAGTGGACGATAGGAAATTAGTACTATCATTGTGGCAGATTACATGTTCAGAAGCGCCGAGGATCTGGCTCAAAGCCATGTTGTTTGGACTCGTTGCGGCCAGTTCGGTCGAGAACGGCCATAAACGTTTAACGCTGCATACTTTTCTCCTTTTATCTCTCGTAGTCTTAGAAGGGTGTGTCGTAATAGTACCAGTGCACTGTTACCTATAACCATCATATTTTACCCTTGCCTCCGTGAAATTTGATATCAAAAATAAATATCTTCATATAATCTTCATGGGTAAACTGCAGATTCAATTGAAAACCGCATCTTATCCTAAGGAACAATAAATTTTCCGCCTAACCATCTGCATACAATGTGTTAAATTATACAACTTAGGTCCTCCACAAATGAGTTTCAACGTTTAATCCCACGCATCCCCGGTGATGATGAGAAGAGCCCATTCCAATTGGAGCGGGACGGAACAAAAGTGGTAAAAGGGCAGCATCACGCACACGTTTTCATAGACAAAGCTGACCACTGCAGCAAAAAAGGAAATGGTATTAATATAGTCAAGTCAATTATTCATCGGTTGTTGATTTTAAGCAGTGACGGCAAGGCAGAGACAATGACACGTCACTGTGTGCAAGCAGGAGGCAGCATTCATTATAGTCGTAGGAGTTGGATTATGGACGTTGACGGGAATGACTAGAGGCAGCAATGCCCTGGAGAACAAAGTCCTTTGCAACCACGAAGCTGTTTTTTTTTTTTTTGTTTTTTTTTTAATTTGTATCAGAGTTAACAGACTTACACGGACTTAACTTTTTCTTCTATTGCGATAAATAATAACAAAATTATTAATGGGCGATAGTTCATTATTCACGAGCACATGCACCTGAATGAGTTGTCCATGAATGCAGCAGGCAAGGTTGTAGTTACTGTGACAAATGGTCATCCTTCACAGTCCTGGGGTTCTTTATGTGTATGGCTGTTTAACTACTCTTTCAGTGCCAACTGCGACGAAAGTCGAACTGCTTGAGACGAACTCCTGTAAACTATAATAAGGATGCTACATTGATATACCCTGTGTGAAGACCGTTCATTCAAGTACCAGCATGCCTATGGTTCCTGAAAATATAATGGTCCGGGTCAAAAGCTTTCCCCCACGCACTTTGCTTGTTGACTGAGTCCAATACCTGGCAGTTAAAAACTGTAGACCTAGTCAGAAATGATTTATATTCTGAAGCTTAGATTTCTTCGTGGTAAGGACAGAACGTACATAGTCGTTAATTATGCTAAAGCCACCACACAAATGCATCCACATTATTAAACACATATAAAATAGGTCCATGCGGGATACCTGTTGCCGAATTATGTTCAAAGTGATAAAACTTTGGCGAGACAGCTGCAGGTATGGATCTCGTATGTTGGGATGTGTTTTGAGGGATTAAGATCGAAAAGTGCATAATTGTTCTGTATCCAATGATAATAAATTCTTCCCTTTGAGACTTTCCTGGACGTTTCTTTTATGAAAGCACAATCGGTACTTTCCTAAAAGCTCGCAGCTTCAGGATCGAGGGGTGATATGACCAAGTCACCAAGGCATAATGCCGTGGTTGCATGTCGCTACAGCTTCGAATAGGCTAAATCGAAAACCGTGACATATTTTCTGTATTGACCTCAAGATATAGCATTGAAAAATACTTAAACGTACATGGTGGTTCCCATCGAGTCCAATGATCTGTTTTATTAAATGGTGGGTTACATAGCATATGCAGGGAATGCTGTGTGTACATGCAATTAGACTATATTACCACGTGACACTGTCTCAGCCAATAGCAGGCATATCAATATCAGTGCTATGCAGATATGACTGACCCACATTTATCTAAAACAAACAAGTTTAAAGGAGATTTTAAACATTGCCTTGTACAAAAGCAATCGTACAATTGTTTATTTTCTGCAGTGGACTATTTTTGCAAGTAAACCTCAGGGCAGAATATCATTTTATATCCCATGATCTTTGCAGCTTTAATTATACGTAAGAAGTCCCTGGATATATTTCTATTGTCACTTGTTTTGTTGATTATGAGAAGTGCGACTGGTCTGTCTCAAAATTGTTTTAATCACCGAAATACAATAATTTTGGTTTAACCTTATTTTATCCAAGGACGATTATATTTGTGTCTCTAAATAAGTTTTCGTCATCAACTATTATTATGCATGTCATTTCAAAATTATAAGATTTTACATAACAAGATAGACTCATGTCACGCCTGAAGTACTGCCCTCATCAATGCAAGGATGAAGAAGGGGTCGCATTTCAAAGAATTTGTCATCTGAGTACATTTACTTCAGCGCGGTAGCTTTCGCAATACGTTAACGTGGTTCCACGGACCATTTTCATGTGTGACATGTGAAAAGGATTCAAAATCAATCTAACAAGAGCAGCTGTTGAAACTTGGGACATGTAATGCTTATGATCATACACATATGATGAAAATGGATCGACTCATTTGTGGTCAATATTACAGGTAAGTAATAAATGCAGACATAAAGATCACAATGAATTTTAATAAGACATCATTGGCACGTAGTATGTTGGATGTAGATACAAAGGTAAAGAGAGTTTTGAAAGTTTCGCTTTTATAATGAAAATTAAATAGAATATATTTATCCCAGGGTCAGGCACAGACTATTCTTCCACTGTCCTGTGGGGGCGCCAGTACACGTATCATGTGATCCATGCTTAGCATATTGCGTAATATCATTTGCATAAAGTGAAAGAGCACATGATTCCATGTGGACCTTTGAAGGACACTAATCCTTACTTTGTATTCTCTTGGTGATTTTCCAATGTGCATTACAGATTTGTCCACTGGTCATATACCATATTTTTCCCATAATACCATAATCATAAGCTTAAATATCAGTATATCACTAGTAAGTATATCAAAACATTTTTGTATGTGCAGGAAGCATATTGTTGTTAAATCATCATTCAAAGGTATGAGGCAGTCATCAATGTTTATATGAAGACAGGTTTGTGGCCCATGGAATTTAGCAAACTAGCATTTGGGTCAAAACGAGGCTAAGGTGTCCAGTAGTTTTGTTTAAATACCCTTCTCCATTAAATTATTCAAGCAATATCTCACCGAAAGAGGTCGTTAGTTATTGATTGACTTTGTCCCTGGTACACTGGCGGCGTCGCAACTGGCAATTTAAGATCAGGCGGTACAATAGTTGCTTTAAACATACATCATTTTTCATCAGTATGCAAAGTACTTCCTGTCAGCCAGTTAACAAGAAGTGGGGAAAGGGTATGTCCCTATATCAATCTTCTTAAAGAAAGGAAACTAGTAAATAGGACATTGACATGCACACAACTGGTGCAACGTTAGACAGGCTTACTCCTTGCCTGACTGACCAAAGCAGCAAAACGAGATTAAGAAGTCATCCGCAGCTGGACGAGAGACAGACCGATCGAGGAGCATAACATTCTTGAAAAGAGTATCACTTGGCACATGATGTAAATAAACTATGTGTCACTGACCCAGTATCAGACGGTGAGAAGCAGTGTGAAAGGGTACTAAAATCGTGAACTGCAGAGATGATTTGAGTATTCTGTGAAGGTCTACAGTCAAGTGAATAATTAAGTACCATTTGTAATATAAAAGGAGCAAATTTGGAAACAATGGTGAGTAAGTAGGATCCCAAAGCGGTATATAACGGACAAGAAAAAAAAATGCCAAGCATCCTCATAACATGCGCCACTTTAGCAGCTAGCTTTCAACCTTATAGAGGTGGGAATTCAACTGACTACTGCCAATGCGAAGGTGGGTATGAGGTATCGTCCCAGCGGTAAATAAAAAATGAGTTATAAAGATTGATTTCTTATATATGTGTGGAGGCTACGTTTTGAAAAACCAGCAACCAGTCTGAGAAATGTGGTGTAAAACCTGAGAATATAGTATATTAGGCTCCAGGCAAAAATATTGTGTTATGCAAAAATTTTTGACCCAATAAAATTTCTTACACGAAAATTTTAAAAATTATTCGATTGTCCCTTGAAACTATTTTAAGCAAATTTTTAGACCGATACTTACTGACTAAGAGCTGTTCTACATGATATAGCCAGGTTTAATTTCAGTAGGAACCTTTATTTTTAATTAGCAACACCCTCAAATATCCTTCCGCTGAGAATGTGAAACTGATTCATATTTATCCTGAAACGTATTTATTGGTATACAGTGGAATCTGTCCATGCGACCACCTGTCTAATGCGACTTCCAGTCAATTGCAACCGTCCACTGATACCACCAAGCAATATCTTTTGTTTTCCACCTGTTAAATGCCCTCACATGTCAAATGCGCTGAGATCGTCATAATTTGTCATATAAGGTTCACTTACATTGGTAATGCGCCCTCTCCAACTGAAACGAGTAATGGAGGAAACTGATAGCATTTTTTAAATGATAGGCTAACCCAAACTGTGTTTCTATTGTAGGTGTCGATGTTTGTGTTTTAAAGACGTAAAATTTAAGTTGTTCGAAAATGTAAACATCTTTCAATAATAAATATGTCTTAATTGCCCATTTTATATATATTTTACATTAACAATGACTGTTTAATGTTTGCATTATTGAAATGCCGTTTGAAATGAATTTCTATGTAGTCTCAATTCGTCTCAGGATCCATAGTGGTTGACTATGTCCTCAATCATAGATCCTTTATATAGCGATCCCACAGTCTATTGCAACGGTTTTAAAAACACCAGGCATGGTCGTAATTAACAGGTTCCACTGTATTCCGCAGGAGTTGTTGTTTAACAAAACACACAAAACTAAAGGAAACGCAAATTTGTTCCTGTGCGTTTGAGTATCTTCTTGCATAATCTATGGCAATATGTGTTGTACACACACACACACACACACACATACACACACACACACACACACACACATATATATATATATATATATATATATATATATATATATATATATATATATATATATATACATATTCATTCATGCATCAAGTTATGAAAATAGAGTTAATGTTCTGAAATATGCAGTGGCTTGCTCTGTCTGCCTGCAATTCCATTGATGCTGTCAAGTACCGTGTGATACACCTAATTCGTGTCATTCCCTGAAAATATTTGAATGAATTCTACATTGGAAAAATCATAACATGTCCGGAGGCTGCTTTCTGATGTTGTTTCAATCCACAATTCTTGTAAGAACAGATTGAAAATGTTACTGAGATGCCGCAGTAACAGTAGCTAACCAGACAATGACATGTAATCTGAAAAGGTAAATAGGTATTGCCTTTGATCCATGAGTTTCTTCTCTGAGACACAACATAATAGGCAGGGATATAATACATTGCAGTCTGCAAGAAAAATGTATCATTAAAGAGTGCCCCTTCCGGTCAATTTAGGAACTATAGTTTCCAACTTGCACGGATAGTTATTTCAAGCCTTTGTAGAGCAAGTTACACGACAGGATGAAAATTTTGTTTTGGTACAAACAAACTGAAAGTTTTCCTTGGATTCGACTATTTTTTTTTCAAGGACATTTGTTCATCAAAAAATATTGCGGTTTTTTTGTTTTTGTTTTTGTTTTTTGTTCTTTTGTTTGTTTGTTTTTTTTTTAGAATATAGCCCTAAGGAATATACATGTAGTCACATAGTGATCCGTTTTACACACAATGATTCTATGAAGTGTTTGGCCACCACATATCTTTTCATTCCTCCAGTTTAAGAGATCAAAGTATTCCCACCTGAACAGTCCTGCCCCACAGTGATTGTAAAGGATATAAAATTGTTCGTGGCTTAGCCAATTTGATTGAATCGTGTAACGGCAGTTCAATGTGATCCAATGAATTTCGTTTTACGATGATAACTTAAGAATAATTTGAATGGGTCTTTGAATTTGCAATTTATCATTTCCTCCTACAAGGCCAAGATAAGACAATGTGTGCAGGCCCTTCCCTAGCTTGCAATGCCACAACAGTGTGTTTTTGAATTCAGTATCAAGGAAACATTTTAAAACCAATTGAGTTCAGTCGTACATTTATATTATGATTTGCAACCACGTTACGACCGGGTCTCGAACCAGCAACCTTCGGCAAAAATGAACTAGCCGAAAATGGAAAACGCACGTATTACACAAGGTGATAGTGACGTACGAGGGCGCTGGCGAAGCTGTATGTGGGTGACCTTGGCTTAGCTTCCAAAAGTAACAGGACAGTTTTTTTTTTTAATTTTACTGTTTACTTTACGACTCGAGCGCCATTTGAGCTTCGGTTTCGATTCTTGAATATGAGTGCGTACTTTTCGATGACGGTGGGAAATGTCTCTCAAACTTGACTGCAGGTATCGACTTTGAGGCAGTTGAAAGCTGACTATGAATATTGTAATGAAAATATATTTAGCGCTATGCAGAATTGTACTTGCCTGACTACAAAATTCTCAGAATAGTGGACTGTACTCATCACAAACATTGTAAATTTCTACCTACTTACTGACACCTTCTTTCCATTCATTGTGTTGTACAGTATTTTATTGCCAACGAACCTGTATATCATCAATACATTGTAGATAAATTCGCAATCCAGTTTAAATAGCTATATCTGAGGTTAATATATCATTTAATAAATGCAAGCGTTCTTTTAAGATTCTATGTAGAGCACTTTTGTGCCAAAAAGAATATTCTTCCACACGATGTCCTTGATATATGCTTTTTTAGGTTACCTGCGTGTATGTGGATATTTTGGAAGTTTTGTCTGATTAAAATATTAAGGATGTTAATACGTTTATCATCTCTATGTGTACTACAACTCACAAAATTTCTTGTACTCTGGAACTTCACTTTTATTACTCTGGCATGCCTTGGCCTAGGGTTTTTTTATCACATTTTACATAGGTCTACTATCTGGTATATCAATGATACATAAACAGTTTTCAAATTTGCGAATGGCCTTAAATAATAATCTACAAGCGTGGTAACTTTACAGCGGAAGTGATATAGCGAATATGGTAGTTTTGTCCAGTATATCATGTAAGCAACTGCAGGTTTTGTTATATGGCATACGAATGACCATTTATTAGACTTGTTCCTAAGATAGCGTAATCGTATACCAAATTGTAGATCGGACTATACTGTGGTGATGTGACGGACCATCTCATGCACATCAGTAAGAAAGAAATGTACAATACCAACACAGGTATACTTACAAACAGCATGCAGTTTCATTGACGGTTTATCAACAAACTTCTGATCACGCTGACTATATGAGTGTCGTCCGATCTGACACTCAAAGAGTTGACACACTTTTTTTTTCTTTGAATTTCATGAATGGCATAGGTTTGGTGATCTTCGCTTGCCATTTCAATGAAGGTCTCCTTTTTGTCGTGGCGGTTGGCCCTTAATATAGATAGGCAGGCCTTAAGTTTCTTCCTGCTCATACATCCGGATCTAGGACTTTTGCCATTCTTTTTGTCTGATTTCGACCCCAAGTTCCTCTCCCATTAGTAAGGTTATTATTATTCTTAAAACAATTTTTATTATCTGTGGGGAACCAACAGCGGCTTTATTTGCTTATTCAACTGTGGCTGCATTCTGTGGCACGAGTGCACCTGTATGTAGAAAATGGAGCTTTGTCTCCCCCAAACCAGTTGCATTCATGTCTTGTGTGGCTCAAAACTATTCTACTCACTTAATGTTGAACTGTCTGTTTGATATACCCAGCCACGGTGTCTGTGGGCCTATTTATCTGTATCGGCCTATATTCCACTAAATAAATGTCCCCCAAATACAGTGGTCCACATTAAACGAATGGGGAACTGGCCACATATACACGAAGCTGTTAGCGCGATTGATGGCACTTCGCATGGAGCATATAGACCTAGTGCTGACCCACAGGTACTTTACTACCCTGGATACCATTGCCGTCACTGTATGCACACACATATTGTCATGCTAGATAATAACCAGGAAATACGCTTTGTGAGAGCCGGCGTCCGCGGTCATCGGAATGATGCGAAAATGTTGACTTACATCCGAATAGTGAACCAAGCATGGAATTAGACTTCCCATGTGAATGCTTCTTGTAGGGCATAAAATGGACCCCAGTGGTCACCTATTCTTGACGTCCTTCACAAGAGGACAGACTCATCCACTCACTATGATACGTATTTATATTTGACTATGATTACTGCAGACCTCTCGTATGCCATCAATTCCTGGGCAACAGAACTAGGCCACCGCTGTGACGAGGGCATTTGTACCCGTTAGGTTACTTATCGATCCAGGAATACAACATTTTTTTTTACCAAACAAATTAAATTTGTTCAGCAACTTGTATTTATTAAAATTAGTGAAAGACTTTTTATGCATGTTGTTTTCTCAAATTATAACTGTTATCTTTGAATCTCATTTAACACTGCTTAATATGTGAGTCTGCCCTGCTTCCTGTCCAGTTTGTACGATTCAGCCAAGGTGGCAGCACGGTACCCGGCATGATGTGAATACCCCCTATTTACCAGAGAAAATTTTTTTCACAATTCTCAGCTTAGAAGCTACTAGATACATGCGGAATATGCAATGCGGTTGCTGAATGTATTAAGTGATCGGTTCTGCGTATCGGCACGCCGGAAGAAAAATGGTTGTCATGGGAGAGCTCAATGCAGGACTTGTCGAGAGAAAAGTTGACCTATTTGCTTACAAATTCTTAGAATGTGAGACAGTGATGACACTGACACAGTCAGCAGTAATTGGAATTTTGCAAATAGACAGCTAATAAAATTGAATGTTTTTACACATGTATCTGTGATTATATCACAATCTGTGACTGAACTAACACCA
Source organism: Hermodice carunculata (assembly GCA_964020975.1). Classification (NCBI taxonomy): domain Eukaryota; kingdom Metazoa; phylum Annelida; class Polychaeta; order Eunicida; family Amphinomidae; genus Hermodice; species Hermodice carunculata. The sequence goes on from OZ026626.1 coordinate 22,595,414, forward strand.
GTGTACTCTGTAACGCTGCTGTAGCGTGTAAGTACAGCGCATTAGTGCTATCTTTAAGCGCCTTGCCACTTTTTATGCTAGACCAACTTTTACATCACACATGCGCCCCTTGATGCCTGTTGGTCCCGGAACAAATCTTGTTTCTAACCTTGATACCCATAACCTTATAGGTTATCAATCATCTATCCCCTCTTTGGTGACAAGACAAATTTTGACGCAGATTGTAATTGATTTATGTATGCAAACGGAAGTGAATATATTTTTAGTTTTCCAAACGTCAGGCACTAGAGAATTACCAGATTATTTGGCACGGAGGTAGGGGAGGGGAGTATGTGTGTATGGAACTTGACATTTCAGCAAACTATTTTGTTCTATATTATCATCGGTGTTTGAAGAATTAAGTGGACGCTTATGCTATAATATATTCCTCGCAGTTACTTTTGTCAGAGTATGTGCATCTTAACCCGGGCCCCATTGAAACAACTAGGGACTTGAATATTTGTCATTCGAACATTTGTAGCCTTTGGTCATGAAAAGACGCATCGACCTTGGGAACTATGCTCTCTAAATACGGTGCACGGAGGTTCGATTCCACAATAAGAACTTCTTTCTTGTTGTCGTTTACGAGCCCCCAAATTCAGGTGTGTCATTTTGAAATAATGTTCAGGTAAACATGGACCCAGCCAGCAGGTGTGGATCCAGTAACATGATAATAGTAAGTGATCGCAAGGCAGAGCCTAGAACCAATCATGGGAAACATTTGTTAAATTGTGGTATCCAGAACCGTTCACATCAACGATCTACAAGGGTTACTGAACATACCTCAATATGTTTAGACCAGATATTCAGCAATATTCATGAATTCCTTCGAGGAACATCTGTATTGTCTCCGGTTGGGCAAAATGGTCATCGCAGCAAGCCTATTTTTGAGGTAAAGTGGATAGTTAATGCGACATGTTCATTTGGCAGAATGTTAAAGCTAATTCTGAGTACTTTAGAGAAAATTTGATGACATAAACTGGCACGCCTGGTTTGACTCCTCCAACGCCATTACAGGCTGTCTAAATTGGGAAGCTAAATTTTGAAAATCTCTCAATAATAAATACTTAGTAAAAATATCAAAATAAGACAAAACGATTCTCTATGTTATACCTTAAAGTTGCGAAAACAAAAGTATAAGATTTACAAAATTCTTGAGAAAGGAAAGCCTTGAACAAAAACCCTCAACTCTGGAAGTACTTTCGTGAAATTAATTAAATCAAATATATAAGTTACTCAACAAAAGCTAAAGGTGACTCTGACAGGACAAAATATAATATTATAAACACTGGGAGTTAAAAGGCAAATATGGTGGAAATGGCTAAATGCTGTAAGTCTTTTAATACTCAAATGTCTATACGTCCCACTCTGTCATATCTGACAGTAAAACCAAAGCGGACGTTTTAAACGAGTACTTTATGAAAAATTGTGACTTGGATGCCTTCTCGTTTCCTTTACATAATGGGGTCCAAGACACCAAAACTTGATGGAAACTACCGTCTTAAATTACATTCCTGACATCTTGAAATCCTTGAAAACGGAATTAGCATGTGGACTGGATGACATTAGTTCCCTGCTGATAAAGGCGCCAGCTCCCGTTATTGCCCCTTCTGTCCCTAAATTATTGAGCTTTCTTTTGCAATTGTAAGGTTCCATCAGAATGGAAAAAGCACATGTAATGTCAATTTATATCTTCATTAAAGTCTGTAGTGGAGGTCTTTGAACGTGCTATTTTAAGGCGCACGCTCATCTTTTTGCCTGGTAATTACGTAATGACCGAAAATCATTCGGGATTCTTAGCCCAAGACGGGACGGCTAGCTTGTTAGTTTATCTCTTAGCAGATAATGAATATTTTTTTAACTTTTAGTGTTACAATGATCAAATATACTAGCGACGAAGCACAATCATTCGACAATAAATTATAATGGCCAAGTTTAAATGAAATAATGGATGTAACACACGTTTGTGTCCACACGTTTGATAATTTTCTTAGTAATAGTATGAGTATTATAATATTTACACATATTCATGTATCCAGAGAGATCATTGTATATATGTCACACTTTCTTTGGAAAAATGATTTTGTTGAATTGAATGCAGGGGGCTTCATATAAGACATATATTTACAATTACCAGTGCATAAAATTATACAGTCAGGAACTCAGCTGATTGAAAAGTCAGCCCTGCCTTTGGTTTTACACAGAACACGAACTGAACAGGTAAATCTGGGGCCATGCCATCTTATGCTTGAATGGGTAACCTTGGCTAGGTGGATTTTTGTAAGATAGAGTCAGGCAGGACTATCCAGTGAATTGCGTTGTCATATATACCAATATAAAGTACAATGGATTCAATTAAATTGATTATTTACCTACAGTTAAAAAAAAAATTGCCCGCTACTTACCAAGTTAGGCTAATGCATATGTATCATTGCTTTTGCTAACAGCAATACATATCTAGAAAGATCATTGTATATGATATGTCATTCTGTCTTTGGAAAAATTATTTTTACCTGAATTGACTGCAGGGGGCTTACAATGAGACAAATATTTGCAACCAATAGTGTATAAAATAGTACAATTGGGAACTTAGCTGATCGAAAAGTCAGCCCAATTTTATTTCACACAGAACAGGGACAGAACAGAGTAATCTGGGGCTATGCCATCCCATGCTTGAGTGAGTAATATTGCTCTAGTGGAGTTTTGTAAGATAGAGTCAAACAGGACTGTTCAGTGATGTATGTTGTAATATATAACCATATGAAGGGCAACCGTTTCATTTTCGGGGCTATTTACCTAGTGTTTATAAAAAAAAAAAAAAAACTTGCCCGTTACTTACCAAGTTAGGATAATACATATGTACCGTTGCTTTTGTTAACAGCAATGCGTATCCAGAAAGATCATTGTATACATGTCACTTTGTCTTTGCAATAATGATCTTGACTGAACTGAATGCAAGGGGCTAACGATGAGACATATATTTACAACCACTAGTGCATAAAATTATGCAGTCAGCAACTTTGCTGATCAAAATGTCAGTCCACATTTTGTTTTACACAGAACACTGGCAGAACAGGAGTATCCGGGGCCATGCCATCTCACGCTTGAATCAAAAGTATTGGCTTCTCAGAGTTTGGTAAAATAGAGTCAGGCAGGACTGTCTAGTGGGGTATGTTGCCATATATTATTATTATTATTATTATCATTATTATTATTATTATTATTATTATTATTATTATTATTATTATTATTATTATTATTATTATTATTATTATTATTATTTGTCCGTCGCTGCAAACATGCGTAGCCCATGCTGCAAAGCACAGTAACTCCGATTATTCAAATACTTGTATGAGCATGCTAGGCCGTACACAAGTGGGCAATGTACACATCACATTCAGTCCGAGAAAAGTTACCATGCAGTTCCCCATCTCCAATTAAACATCATTCTCTTACAAGTGACGCTATTCCATTTGTTACAGAATCTGGTGTACTTTTTACACTCGGTAGCAACTCACGAAAATCATAAAAGTGAAAATTAGATATGTAAAGTCCATATTTTGACAAGATTAAATTAAGGGAGTTACAAACTGATGAGCGGCTTCTACCTTATGCTAGCCTGGTTAAGAAATTTGTGACAGAGGTGCCACTGTGATATAGTTTATAGAAAAATTTAAGAACACGTTTATGGAGTTGACATTCAATATCTAGATCCATACATATCAAGTGCAACAGAGCAGAATGACTATTACACGGCAAGTTGCAAATGTATCTCATTGCTTTACGCCAGGCGGTAAAAAAAATTGACAACTTCACTACCAGAAAAATCCCATAGCTAGCATCCGTAAAGAAGCATGCAATATGTCTTAAACAATCTGTAGTGGTAGAGTACACATGTTTAAATTTGGACATTATTATATTAACTTCGGCATTAAATGTTCTTCTATGTTCACAGACGTTTACTTGACTCGCATTCAAACCAATGTTTGTATCTACGTGTTTATGGAACAAAGCAGATTTTCACAGTTCATCTCCAAAGTAGATTGATGGTTCTTCAACGTTACCACTCTGTATGAAATTGATGAGCACAGATTAACTTGGATTGAACATTACAGTATACTCATTAGAAAAAATGAACATACGTTTAACAACTTAGACATTGATGCCGCTGTTGGAGCAAGAAGAGCAATGTCGTCTGCATAAGCAACAGCACCAATGAAGTTCATTCCATTATAACATCCGAAGCCAGATGCTTCGAGTTCCTTTATGAGCTCGTCAATATACACGCCAAAGAGAATGGGTGAAAGTACCCCTCCTAGTTTCACTCCATTTGTGCAACCGAATAATCTTGACTTGGAATCACCTCAAACGGTATTAATATACTTATCAAGCAGCAACCTACACATCAGGGGGCATAAACCTCAATTAATAATTTACGTAAACAGTTTAACATGTTCAATTCTGTCGAATGCTTTTGTGGCGTCTAGCATAACTAAATGTACATCAGTTCCCCCTCGTTGATAGTTATTTATACATTCAGTAAGTGCAAAGGAACAATGAGGGGTCGAAGATTCAGGTTTAAAACCAAACTGAAGATTTGAGGTATCAAGTGCGCTATGGTTTTAACTTAATATCATCCAATCTATTAGCTTGCCAGTGACACTGCTGAGGGCAATAGCTCTGTAGTTCGCAGAGTCGTTTAGGGATTTTCTTTTGTTCTTGTGTATAGGGTGAAGTATGGCATTTAGTATTCCGCTGGGGGCACAACCCTGAGTAAACCTAGTTTTAAAAAGCAAGGACAAATTCACGTACAAAGTCATGCATGCGTATGTAATATGATCTGAATAGTACCCCGAGTCTCCATCTTGGTTGCAAAGTTTCAGACATCTTACAGCTGACATTACTTTATCAACAGTAACCCATGAAAGTTCCACCTTACTTCCATCATTGAAACTCTTGGATTCAATTAACGAATGAATATTGCATCCAAGCTCATCCATTTCCTTCTTGTTATAAGAGACAGAATTGTACAAAATGTCGTATTTATCGGCAAAATGATTTGCAATATCATGAGGATCATATTCGCCGTCCATACATAGGGACTTACTATTTTTACTCTGTTGTATTTTTGTAATTTTTTCCCAGAAATCTCTTGACGAATCACCACATATCGACTCAGCTAATCTATGGTCACATATATAGTATCTTTATTCTTTTTGACATACTTAAGGGCCTGATTATACTTGGGACGAGTTTGTCGACGAATTTGTGTAATAGAACCTTCATGAGGGCAGTTGTTAGATTTCCAGATAAAGTGCCACAAAAGAGCTTTCTGTTTCAGGGGCTTAACATGTTCTTTCCATCTTTACTCTTAGGAGAAGTAGTATGAGGGGTGAATTCTACACCAGAATCAAGGCAAGCTTCAATGATTCGGTCATGATATTGTTGTACCATACCCCCGTGTTGGCCACAAGCAGTATTAGAACAGTGTACAGCTTCCCGTAGCCCACTCATACGATTCTACGTATTTTCAAGAGAAACTTTGTAACACTCAATATTTTAGTCTGTAGCTAAATGCGATAATGATCGCAGAGAAAGCTTCTTTTTGTCTTCATCGACATACACTTTAGAAGTTAGCACATTCAGCAACAAATTCTAAATCTTCGTTATGCAAAAAGGAATTCAGAAGTGCAGTATTTCTAGACCTCGTACGGGAAAAATCTGTATTGAAATCACCCCCTATAATGACGTTATCAACATTCTTTCTTGACATTCAAGTGATATTTCCTCTAAAATACCTTCATATTCACGTGCGTTGTTATCTACAGATTGTGTATCACATGGCATGTATAAATTAATTATGAAGAGCAGCTTCTTTTGTGTTTCAAGTAAAACAGCACATACACGGTTAGATTTAAAAGATACAGGATCGCGTGTAGAATCAAGGCTTTTTTCCACAATATCGCGCAACGGCCATAAGGCCTCCCTGCAAAAGTTCATCATACTGCATACTGTTATTTTCAGCTAATTTCTGTACGTACTCACATCTGCCGATCCCATGACCCTGAGAATTGTGAGTACATAGGGAAAGATTTTGTACCCCTGCCATGAGTATTGAGAAACAGTACACCACCGTGAATATGGCTTCTGGTATGGAACCTGATCGACCGAATGTCATGGAGGGACATATTTTCTTACCATTACTGCGGTTGGCCATATTGTTTTTTCAAACAACTCAGCGAATTGTGAAGCTGGTACAGTAAGTTTAAATGATTAAAATTTTGAATTAGGATTGGTGACACATTATAGAGCTCTAAAATCGAACTCAGCATCGAGAACATATAACGTAAATCACTGACTGTGGTATTTCTATCAAGTCTATATACAAATCAGTCTCTGTTAGGTTCAGGTGCACCTATGAAGCGGCCAGATCGGAGAGTAGCGTTACCGGTAATGAGTTTTATGCGCTTGTTTTCATCATGGCAATTTTTTTAGCCTGGTATACCAAGGCCCCTGAAACCCCTCTCTATATGTGAATTGGTTAGGAGCGGAGACTAAGCCATTTCTTGAACTGGCTTATTCACTATTAGCAATACTGGCACTTCTAGCACTGGCCTGGCCAAAGAGATCTGACTAAGACTCGTGGTATGGAACCAGAAGCAGAACGATCTGATGGTAAGACACTGTCAAATAGCCTCCCCGTGCCAAGGCCTCTACCTGCACCACCTCGTGAGCCACGCCCTCTACCGCGGCCGCGACCTCTGCCTCTGTAATTTACCCTTATTTCGGTATCAGCAATATCAGTCGCAATTGCAGGTATGTTGACAATTTCTTGCAGAACAGAACAGTCAACGTCTTGGGGGTTGGGTACTGAATCATGATTCGCATTCCTCTCGTCAGCACCCGTGAGTAAAGTATTAACCCCCGACAACCTGCTGTTTTGGGTGAGTGTTGTCGCGCCGTTAATTATGGGTCCATTGCCCTGCAACACAACGTTAGCGTAAGTGCGACTTGGACATAAAGCGACAATGTCGAGTTTATCTTTTAATTCATTGTTTTCGCAAACTACATGAGCAAGCCCTTCCTCATTGGTCGATATACAGCTTTTCCAGCCTGTTTACTAATGGAATATTATTTAACTGCTCTGGGTGGGAGCGAGGTGTAACTGCCAATCTAAACGCGTCAATAACTAGGATTGGATTTTTGTTTTGTTTTTTTTTGCTTTGTCCAGTGTATTCAGGGCACAGAATGTCTTGCATATTTACCTGGTTGCAAGTTCTCTCAGTACATCTGGCAGTTTAATCTTTTCTTTTCTTTTCTTCCTCAAAACACGGTTGTGTCAAAACAATTCCACAGGGCATCTTTGGCATCGGAAATATCTTTGGCAGTAAAGTGACCCAACACAGCATTTTTTTTTTTTCACATTAGCAACAGAGCCACTCTACATAATAAACAGCGTGTATGCCAGCAGGGGTTGAATAACGATATTTTGGGATGAATTTTTGACCGTTCAGTTATCTTCATTAATGATATTGACTATTCGGGCATCACTGGGCTCATCATCAACACAACTAGTGTCTGGTGGTTTTTCGCTGCTTGTAATCTTATTACTTGATGATACGTTATCTTTCGTGGCTGTTATGTCGTGGTCACCCCCAAGAGGGAATCTTGCATCGTGGCAATTTTTGCATACAAACAAATCACTGTCATAATTTTTTACAGAACGATCCCTTTTGTTAGGGGGACATGGGCTGTCAGGTAACCCAGCACATCGAGGCATATATGAATTAATGTGAGATGACATATACTTGAATCAGTGAGTGCAAAGACTGAAACGTTACAAGTTCTTCACACTTTGAAGATGGTGACCCAATTACAATAGGCAATATTTGGCATATACACCATTGTATTACGCATATGTACGCACAGCATGTATAATTCCAGCGTGAACAAATCTTTCCAAAACTCACCAATTGCCGCAATAATTGGAAAGCACTTGGCCTGTGTCTGGTCTCTGTCTTTTCGTAGTAACCGATATACTCTCCAGTCAGAATTTACTAGTTACTTTGATGTAGATATTTTGGAGAAAAAAAAACAGAGAATAAAAAATCGCCCCTTAGATGCACAAATGTACTTGACCTTTGACATTACCATATGAAGGGAAATCGTTTCATTTAAATGGCTTATTTACCTAGTGTTTGTAAAAAAAAAAAGGACAAACTTGTGTTATACTTACCATGCTAGGCTTATACATACTTGAGGCTGCTTTTGCCAATAGCAAATAAAGTCTGCCAATACCATGGCAACAAGCTCAGATGCTGACACATATACACGTGAATTCTACAAAACACCTCGTCCTTGTGGTTCTTGAATAATGCCTCTAGGCATATATGTTGTTAAATGTTGAACCCACCTAACTTGCTGCTAAAGCACGCTGAACTACGTACCAAAACTAAATTATACACACTATGTTGTATCCATGAGCGAAAGACTAAAACAGGAACGTTTGTTGTACATATACATATATATTAATGAGACACGTACAAATTCATTCACAGTTTAATGATCAGGCGGCACAGCTTCCCGGTAGGATTGTCTGTCTTCATCTCGGTATGGTCCCCAGTTGGTCTGCCATCAATCACACTCGGCTGCAACTCAAAATCAAAGGTTCAGGGAAGGGAAAATGCATCTAAAACTTTTGCCCGATAAGGTTTATTGTAAAAGATACTTCCACATATATCTTACAAATACGAATTTAGAATTTTTATCCATAAGTCTGCCAGCTACCAAACTGAAGACACATTTAATTTCGGGATTTGCTGTAAAACCACACAACACCACCACGAACAACACAACAACTGGAAAATCACATGCCTATGTACAACATAATAAACATATTTTATGCGTCCATAACGCTGACACTGATCTATATGGCCATTGCTGACCGACAAGGGAGCTTTCTAATAACTCACAACTTACAATGATTTGGCCAATTATAGACCTATTCAAAAAGTACATTCAACATGGAGCACTAGTGGCTACCATACGTACAAAAATAACAGAATTTGGAACCGCCTTTCCACAGGTACTTAAACTTACATGGGCATGTGCCAACACCTTTGCCTTATTATGAACAGGCCAGCCACCCGTGTGAACTGAACAAAACTATCATTTCTGGCCCTCTATTTATTACAGAGAGGGTGGGCACTTTTTACTTAGTGACCCGACAACACTTAACAAATCAGATCCAGGTGTTCACATGCTCCACTTTTACCATGCATATGCATGTGCAAATGCAGGTACATTAACTCTATTAACTCTTTATCTTTCTTTTAAAGCTAAGGCTTACAGTGTATACTGATTATAAATGATATACTCAAATCCTCCTACTTATACATTTTAACTCATTTCAGTTCATATATTTGTAACCATTACATAAATGTACATGTAAATATTTACATACCTAACAATATATATATATATATATATATATATATATATATATATATAGTGTTGGTAATTGATCAATTATGTTGCACTGATGTTATTTCGATGGATGGTTCCATCGATAAGCTGTGTTACTTAATACAGTGGAACCTGTTTTAAAGTAGAATCCAACCAAAACTCTCATTATTAGTGTCCCAAACACCACACTTTAAACTTATTTTCAAGTACCTTTTCGTATGCTGTCAAATTGCCTTAAAGAGCCTCATTCAATAGAAACCCGGTGATTTACCTGATCAATAATTCTAGTCAGTAATATTGCTGGTTGGTCTCACTAGCATTCCGTTTGATGTGATTAGACTGATTAAGCAATAATTATGTTCCTACCCACACGTGTAGGAAGTGTGGATCTTTCCTGACGTCACATGGTTTGAATCTCACAAGTGTTTCCACATACATCAAAAGTCATGGTCTCTAAAACGATTACATACTCTCTAAATTACACCGATCCTACAATATAACCATCTGTACATGTCAGATATGAATATCCCTGTCGTTTGAACATAGATCTTTGTTCGAAAGTTGACAAATAGTTCAAATAAGCCCTGAATCTAACTTTAAAGGGCACTTACTTGAACTATGTTATAATATTGTAAGAAAACTGTTTTTCTTTCTGAGTACCACATGTGAATAATATACTGTTCCCATTTTTACAAACGTATTGTTCAAAAATGATGGGCTATGATTATTCTACAATGTTATGAACCTTCGTGGCGTTAAGGCAGTCTTAATCCAGGAGCTATATCAGGCAAAAAAAGGCAACGTAGCCCCCCCCCCCCCCTCAGTTTTCATTAGACTTGAAAGTTGAACCAGCTAGAGGGATCCCTTAGGATCCATTTAAGAACTGTTGTACATGTACAAACAAATTGTAGTATCACTAAAATAATACAGTGTTAAATGTACATATTGGCTTTTTACAAACGTAACGGGACTTTTCCGGCCAGAATTTGTTTGCAGCTTACTCTATCATCATGATAGGCAGAATATCATTCACCATATCGACAACTCTGCAAAATTCCAGCTTCAGTTCCTCCGCCCCCCCCCCCCCCCCCAAAAAAAGTCCTGGCAACATTGTTTCAGCCAAGACATACTTTTTGTCCCGACTTAATATGTGACCTTAAGAAGCAGCATATTTATATATCAGCTCTTTTTATATATTTATATATCAGCTCTTTTTCTTAGTGGTACCATGCATTGAGAAGAACGGTTTTCCCCCAAGACAACCAACATTGATAGACAGCCGAGGATTTAGCTTTTCAAACTTGGCAATGTCTGTCATTTTGATTGGAAATGAAATGCTGGAAACCCTGCCCTTCTTGATAGTCAAAGTACTTTCTCACTCTCTGCTTGCTGGGTGTTAAGCTAACAAAATGGCCCACGTGAATAATTATAATCATAATATTTCACATTTATGATGGGATTGGTATCAACCATCCACTTTTGGGTGAGAACATATGACGAACCCTGACCGAATGGGTATGGACATCCACTTTGCAGTGAGAACATATAAAGAGCCCCTGCTGGTATGTGAAGTTTCCACTTTTACAATCAATTCGTGTGGTTCTTAATGATCCAGCAAACGGGCACAGAATGTCTCTAAAAACTGGTTAAGATTAATTGCTCATCACAATTGATTAATACTCAGGCAAATCAAGGGCATCGTAAAATGTCCGAATAAGTGTCACTACTCTTATGTCACACCACAATTTTTGTCTGGAAAATTTAACAATCCAAATGATCCCCATATAGTTAGATCTCTACGTTACTCCATACAACTATCAGTTTTGAATCAAATAAAACAAGACATCAACAAAGTATTCGTAATAAATGAATTTGACAAAATATTATATCATATATTCAATGACAAAGCTTTTCACAGACTTTCTTAACCTATACTTATTGAAAGAAAGATACTAAAGGAAGATTTTATTGAATTAATTTATTATGATTGATCATATAAATTTGTCAAATATATTACATAATAAGGTGCAGTCATGTACACCAGCTTAATCCTTTCCCCGTCAATCGGCCAGAACCGGCTGGTGGTCAAATGTCGCCTGCTTCAGTGTTTTTAACTAGTTTCCATAGTTAAGAAAAACAATTTGACTCAGAAATGTACATAAGACTTCTCAAGATCACTGCCAAGGAAAGCTGTTGACTCAGTCTTAATTCAAGGGGGAAAGGTTAACTTAGAAGTCCGACTCCTAAAGTTTCTACACATTTCAAAAACTATTGCCTCCAAGATATTAAACCACACAAAAATTGTTAAAGAATTTATTCTAAATGAGTAAAAAAGAATTCAAATACCCTTGTCCATGTCATAATTCACCTTGTATTTCAAACCACCATGGTCCTATGTAGGCAGCTTTATTATCAGGTTCATATTGACGAATTAGGCCTGCTGACCAATTCAAGTTCTGTCACATATAATAAAGTAAAAATAAATAAATGAATAAATGGATGTTGTTTTGAACAAGGATCACCAATTTTTATCTTCACTTGGCCTGAAAGTATAAGTTAAAAGTACCAACGAATAAAATATGGTAACAAATGATAAAAGATAAATCAAAAGCAATCAACTGAACAGAACACATGCTGAATCAAATTCTTCTTTAAACTGTAGAGACAGTGCACATTGCGTTTATGCTGGGGAATTGAGTACCACATTTTGGTGCCAGTAGTTGATAGAGATTTGCCATGTGTGCGACCAATACCAAAACGGATCTAGTATTATACTCATGGACTTCGGTCAAGGGTATGAAGATATGTGAAGAGGAAAAAGGGTTTGATTGTTGGCAATTTTATCCCAAGACATGTACACAGGTTGAAATAAAGTCTCTGTGTAACGCTCATCCATTTACGAGTATCCAGCAAATTCATGGTGTGTGTATTTCGGTGACATCCTCAATTTTTTCACATGGCATGATTCTGGATGCTCTGCAGTCTGGTCAAGTTACGTTTTTAAGAGAGTAAGTCCAGACTTTACTGTCCAAAGTGGGGAAAATCAGTTGATTGTACGGAATACTTTTTAAATGGTCAGGTAGGAATTTTTGCGGTTGTAATCAAGATATCGATCGTGTTACGTAACCTGTTCAAAACTGCTTCAAGTTGTTCACCAAACTTCAGCTGATTATCCAGAATAATGCCAAAGTAGTTGAAACTTTTTATATGCTGTGTTTTATCATCCAAATGAGATCTAGTTCAGAATATAAATTTTATCTATCAGGGTGGAATGAGCTGAGCAGCACTACAATGGACGCCATTTTTCAGCAAAAAATATATGTATGTATACTTTATACGCCTTGTATTCCCGAGTGGGCTTACCGTTGACTTATTATACGAAAGTTTAGTGGTGTTCACATCTCATCCTCTAAACAGATATACTTGTTGCTAGTTATTCTGTATTCGTTTTATATATTGAGTTGCTTTGGTGGGGTTTGTTTGTGGGGTTTTTGTTTGTTTGTTCTTTTTTCCCAGCAATCCAACTTAAGAAAAAGCCTCTCTGTTTGAAGCTGTGACTGAAATGTTTCTTTAAAATTTACCCCCCTCCCCCCCCCCCAAAAGGACGGTATAAACAGTAAATGAAACAGTTAATAAGTGGTCAACGTTAATTTTACATACCGTTAGAAAATATTTACGAACGGAATGGGCTACAATTAGGTCAGGTGAACCGCTTGGTCAACCACGGAAATTCGGAAACGCAATCGCGTGCACCGCAAGGCGAAGCGTGTAAAACAAGCTATTCACTAAACCAGATACCGTAAATGAAGACATATTGCGGTAAATAAACTCCAAAAAGGCAAACCGAAGTACAAAGAACATTTAACAGACTTTTTCACAATCTGTTCAGCAAGTTGTGATAAATAAGTATGCTATTTCTTCAAAATTCACACCCATAAAATTTTTGACTAATTTGTCAGCGATGATATAAAAAAGCTGAAGTATTCAACGATAATTTCGAAGCCAATACATATTTGATAATGTTGATGCAGCGACACCTTTATTTCTGGTTCTCGAAAATGCCGCGTTAGACGAACATTTTATGAAAGATTGTATTTTTGTTAGTTAATACATCAAAGGTGGATGACTTTGACATTCACTCCAAGATTATTGAACGGGTCATCTAGTTCTATCCCCAGACCTTTATGTTTAGTTTTCAACACGTCTTTATAGACCTCATCTTTTTCTTGTTCATGAAAAGATGGAGACATGAATCTCTTCCACAGAAAGATACTGAATAAATGACATCAAACTTCAGACTTATATCACTGATTAGTTGGGCGTGCAAAATTTTTTGACGGATGTGAATTACACCATTTGTTTAATCATTGGATACACTCTGCCTATCAGCCCGGCGGTTCTCCGGTACAACAAATGTTAAAGCTATAAGACACTAAACTCGAGGCCATGGATGATGGTAAATCAGCAAAATGAGTATTTTGGTTGCCTGGCGCGTTTGATCCCGTTCAGCATAAAAAGTTAAAAGACGGCTCTCGTGAATTATCATGTTTAGGGTAACAATTTTACTGTAACAATGCCTTAACATAGGAAAACGCAAGAATTGTGTTTCAATTTGTTTGACTAATTTCTTAGAGGGAAATCCATTAATCTCTCTTAATCACAGGAAGTACAGGATGTATGGAACTTCAAAGGAATTTTCAGGCATCATGGGTAAATCTTTAAGATCATGAGGAAAAAACATTACTATTATCAAAGACTAGAATCTGCAACTGTTTATACAATAATTCTAGGAAACACAATGGGTCAATTCATTGCTAATTCGCATGCCTGAGTGCTAATCTGACAAACTAGTTTAGTTGTTACACTTTACTGTGTGGTGCGCTGCAGCTTGTTCATGTTGCAGTTTTTGCAGACCTTCACCAACAATACTCTTCACTATTCAGTGGTAATTACCATCGATGTTCCATACACCTCAATGCACAACATTCCTATTGGTTTCACCAAAAAGTAGACACCTTGCTTACAGATTGTAATTTTTCCCTATAAAAAAGAATATGATACTATGCCTTAATAATTCAACACATATCGTGCAATTAGAGTGACTATCTTTATAAGCCGGAATTAAAAGTTAATGACAGCCTTCCTTTAATAACCACGCTAAAGTGGGTCAAAGGTACAGGTGCAAGGCGCCAAACAGTTGTTATTCATGGTCAGACATCTTGAAAATTTATTATCAGTGGTATGCCACAGGGGTCCATCTGATGACCCCTTTTATTTTGTCCCTTATTTCAATGATATTGCTGGTACTGTGGGGTCAAATATAAGCCTATTAGTTTATTTACTGACATTTCCCCATTTTAGTCGTGGACCACGGTGCGAAGATGTGACCAGCATGATACTACAAGGCGATTTTTCAGCAACCAGTATGTGGGTTGACCGGTGTGTCATATATTTTTACGGAGATAAAACAATTTGGTTTAAACATATTTTATTAGCAGTGCGATTGGGATGAAAGCAAAAGCTATATTAACCCATTTCTCAACAGCAATAAAGAAGTTTCACTGACTTGTACTCGTGTCGAAATGCTAAACTGTATTTTTTAATAATGTCTGCATTTCTGAAACTGACCACCATCGTTATCTGAGAATTTTTTTGTCCTTGGATGGCTCATGTGCACATCACACAGAAAATGTATGTGTATGCCCCAAAGCTATAAAAGGAGTAAATAGTGTCTGTGCACTGAAATATTAACAAAAAAAAAGTTAGCAAGACACACAATTCTCTACTTTCTCAACTGACCATGATACAGGAAATCCGGGGAAAACATCTTTGATAGTCTACCATTCAGAATTGAGAAGGAATTTCTCCCCCCCCCCAACTATACGTGATTAGCGATTACTTGGTTGCGATATCAAGGAGATTAAATTTTATTCTTGGTTTAAAAAACAACTCAATAGAAACGTCGCCTGTCTTCGCTAATTAACTGGATGTGGGGTTTTAAAATTCACCTTACCCCAGTGGGTATAAATTGTTGCATGTTAAGCGACTGCAAGTACCATTGTAATTAAAGCGCAAGCCCCATTTGCAGATGTAATGCTGCAATAGAGACAGTTTCTCATATACTCTTTGAATGTTTTTTTTCATGTAACAATGTTTTACAAAACGTATAGAGATCCTTCCTTGCAGACTCTGTAACTGATTGCAACCTTCTGTTGAATGGAAGTTATTCCGAATACTTGGAATATAACATCGACATGATCAGAAGTTTTACGACTTCATACTAACAACAAAGCCTCTTCCAAGTATGCAACCGTAGACGTCAAGTCCATTATTTTCCTTTTCTTTGTTTCTTTATTTGTTCCGCTTAGACAGTGTCATTACACTAACATACTGTAATTGATCATCTTTGTAAAATGTTTGCAATTTCTACACACAACTCGGGTGTTTATTGTAATCACTATGAAAAAAATCCCAGACAGCCATTGTTACAAGAAGTAGACTTTGTGTAGACAATAGAGGGATTCAGACAGACAGGATTGCTTGATTCCTCAATTTAGTGGAAATATAATACTTTTAAACCAAATTAACAGCTGCTCAGCAAAAAAAAAAAGATACAAATGTTATGGTCGTGAGGCATGTTTGTATTGGGAGAGGTCACTCTACTCATTGAGTGTGTGCAGAGTCAATGAGCTACCGCTGTTCTGTTGGAGTGACTCTCATGATTTTATAAACAATTGTAATAAGCTAGAATGGTGACCTACATTCATATGGGAAAGTCCACACAGGTCTCGGTGAACTGGGATGTGTGACTTATTATAAAAATCTGGAATACTGGTGAGATTTCTAACCCTAGATATATGAAGCAGCTCCTTCATAACTGAGGGAGAGGAGAATTCTGAAATTTGGCAGGATCTGTGTGACTTCAGGCAAGTGAGACTGTGAACCATTGTTATTGCCAAGGAGATACTCATTTATACATTGTACCTGTGGGGGTGTGGACAGTGTCTTTGAGTGGGCTGGTTTATTTGGTGCTAATTGTACGACAGTGGAACCAAACTGCACCTCTGTGGTATATGGATCAGGAACTGTGGGATTTCTACCAGACTATTTGGCACCTGTCATAGGATTTGGAACTGTGCCGCAGAACTTATGGACAATCTCTCACTACGGATTAAGATTTACCTACAGGCTGTTCTACTAATTAGAATACCAGTTTAGATAAATGTTAAATTTCATTCACCTACTTTGTACTAAATTCGATTGTTAGTACATGTCATTGTTAAGTTATATGATCATTGTTATTCTTTGTCAAGTCATGCTACAATCTATAATATTCAGAAGGTGAGCATCGTAACATGTAGGACTACCATACGTTACAATTTTTGTCAAAAACGTTGAATCGCTTTGGGCATTTTTATCAGCTTGATTCACTGTTTTACCATCAACATTACGTATAATTTGTGCAATTAAATACCAGATGGAGATTCAGCTTGCAGTTTAAGCTTGATGTTTCTTGGTAAAAAATCAAAGACTATTTGTTTATACGTATCCATTTTTTCTGTTAAAGCATTAGCTTTGTTGCCTGACCATCCAAAAAATTAAAGATGTTTGTTAGCTCAGGTGACTTGACCGTCTAAAACAAAAAAGTATAACATAAAACTACAAACAGAACTGAGAGGATGTAATAAAAATGCATGCTTTGGAGAGAGGGGTACAGAAAATTGACGAGATCAGGTTGCACATAGGCCACTTTGTGACCAGTCACCTACTTTTGCCTTCATTTGAATGCTATTCAGCTTCAAGTTGTTTGCACGCAACATCCTGCCTTAAATTGCAGCTATTTTGAAAATGGCAAACTATGACGCCTTTCAAAATCAATGCCAGTTATTGATCCTTTCCTGTGCTTTCAGTTATTCTTAATTCCGACTTTATGTGTGGAAACGGTTACATTTTTTAATCAAATAAGCGGTCTGCTCTAGCACATACCTACTTGGTTGTATTGTTACTAGAGTCATCGTTTTATGTGTGATGTACAAAAATCTATGCAGTCTTCATAAGCATCATGTGCACAATGTTGTTTACATGTAATGCAACATCTGTCTAGTAAGAGAAATACGAAAAATTGTTTAGATATCAATAAAAAAATCAGTGTATCTACATGTGCATTTGTCAATCAAGTTTTACAGACACGACACGTCCTCTTTACCATTTGATTTTAAGCAAAGAGTGAACTTTGTGGTATACAAGGCAGTGAGTGCACATTGGCGAACAGGTAGCGTGCACAGATATTACATATACAATGAAATACTGGCTCAAGGTCGTGAAAAAAGCTATAAATACCACAATATTGAAAAAAGATTTCCCTTGTGTTATTAGCAAGAAAACGCACGGGGAATTTGTACCGTCAGCTGTATTCACATTTAACTCGTCCAAAAGCTGGATTCCGAGAAACGCTAGGTAACTTTTCCCGCGTGATCCTTCTGAATACATACATGTTTACTGAAACTCACAGAGTTAATTCGCTACTAAAATTGAGAGTAACCGTACACTAACGTCAACCATCTTAAGTGTCTGATAATCTGAAACTCCCAGTTTTGCTCAAGCTGCCATCAATACTCAGAAAAAGTTTAGCTCTCTTTTATACATAGGCGTCTTATCACTGATGAACGATCCTACTTTTTGGGTGATGCATGGAATAGTGAACTACCAATGCTGAGAGGGTTTACATTAGACCTTTTGCGAATTCATTACTCTATGATTGGTCTTTTGTAGGACCTCATTCAGACATTTTAACCTGATGATCGATCTTTTCAACTTTCCTTGAAGTGTTTCTCTGAAGTCCAACGTATAACAAAACTGGAATATAAGAAAAGTACTTTTCCTTCATGTAGGTGTTCATGTTCAAAGGCTTTGCAGCCTACATTCAATAAGTATATCAGGTGAAATGTCAAATGGCATTGTTACTTGGACATGGACTTTATATTTAGCAGTAAATTTTAATTATTGACATGCACGAAGTAACAAAGTTCCCCAGTGTTGTCGTCCTGTAAGGGAAATTAATACAAACATGAAGATGGGGTTGCGTGAAACATAACACAGTTAGCATGCTTTCAACTTTTCAGGGTACGTTACATCATATCTACACTTGTGACACGAGGAATTGCTCTGTTAATATTGTCCAAAGCAAAGCTTCATTTTTATTTTTCCTCATTAGTCACATTGTTTATATATATATATATATATTTACAATGATAAAGTAAATATATATATCTATATATATATATATATATATATATATATATATATATATATATATATTACAATGATATATATTTACAATGTTAAACAGAAAGGAAAGTTTTGCATAATCCACATATAAGGCTCTAATTAGTACCTGGTGGGAGTCCTTCCACGCAAAGATTTTTATCATAACTTCGTATTCTCGTGGCACATCCATGCAGCGCTCACCACTTGCAGGTCAGCAGTAGTGTTTCAGAAAAAAAGACATCCCTGAGAGACACATGCCTTGTTGTTGATACGTACTGGGCAAATGGTGGTGACATGTGTAAAATGAAGTCACTTGTAGTCAACGGTTGCGCAACTTAGCGGACTAGACTGGGGATTAAAAGCGACCTCAAAGTACATGGAGACAGGCATTAACGGCTGGTCTTTATCGCAATTTAATTGTAAATTTGACGGAGTAAGGATGCTACTGTGCCCTATTCCGATAGTATGCTTTGTTTTATTTATTTATTTATTTATGAATATATTTACCCTGGGTAGCCCTTTCAGAGCAAAGCTCTGTTCTTACAAGGGGCCCAGCATACATCAAGATAATAAATACAAATACAAGTAAAACACATTGAACAATATATACACAAAAATATATACAATACTACATAGTAGCAGGGGTACCAAAATGATTTGAAAAGAGCATCCGATTCAGAAATAGAAGCGTTTATATAATACTTTAAAAGTAGGCAGGTCTTCTGCTCTCCTGATAAAATCTGGTACGGCATTCCAGGTGATAGCACCATTGTAAGCGAATGACTTTTTAAAAACGTTGCTATTTACGGTTGGTACTAAAACATTCAATGTAGTGGTACTTCTTGTGTTGTAAATATTTACATCTGACACACGAGTCACTTGATCTGACAGATAATGCGGTGCTAAACCTTATATACATTTATACATTAAGACTGCAGTGTGAAAACGCCTGCGTTCACAGAGGGTTTGCCAACCTAGAACTTTTACCAACTCTTCACCTCTGATGTCTCTATAATTAAAATTTCCTGTAACTATCCTGGCTGCCGTATTTTGCAAACTTTGCGCCTTACGTGATCCCTCATAGCCACAAACATCCCAAACCGTATCACAATAGTCCAATAGAGGTTGAATACAGGCTATATAAATGGGTTTTAAAGCCTCCGCAGGTAAGACAGATCTTAATTTACGTAATACAAAGAGCTTGCGGTTCACAACTTTACACAAGTACGAGATATGTTGACTCCACTTAAGGTGATTGTCAATAAAAATACCAAGGTACTTAGCCGATTCCACATGTTCAAGTGAAAACCCATCCAAGTTATTTCAAGATCAGCCTGATTTGTAAAGTTGGACACCAAGAGCGTGTTTGATTTAGGCATATTAACACAAAGTCTGTTACCAGTCAGCCATGTGAATGCTTCGTTTACTGCGAGCTGTAAATTGGAGTTGACCTCGCTGGTTCGTCTCGCACTAGAATAAATAAGTGTGTCATCGGCGAATAAGTTACATAATCCAGAAAAAACATGTTGCCCGATGTCATTAACATACAATAAAAATAACAAAGGTCCAATTATCGACCCTTGAGGTACACCAATTGTGACGTCTTTAAAGCTTGACACTTGACCTCCGCATTTAACCCTTTGCTTTCTTCCCGATAAATAAGACTTGAACCAAGCTAGCTCAATCTGTTTTACACCATATTTTTCCAATTTCTGTACAAGTATCTCATGATCAATCATATCGAAACACTTTTTCAGATCTAATAAGCACACACCAATGCATAAGCCATCATCAAGATCATGCAACCAATCATCAATAGCCTTATGTAGACAAGTTTGAGTTGAATGGTACCTTAGATAAGCTGACTGATCAGGAGTAATAAAATCATATTCCTGTAGGTAATTTAAGCACTGCATTTGAACTGCTTTTTCCAACGACTTTGCAAAGTGGCCGACAATAGAGATAGGTCTATAATTAGATTTCTCCATAACATCGCCATTCTCTTTGTAAATGGGTGTAACACAGGCAATTTTCCAGTCAGGTAGTACAGTAGACTTGGCAAGTGAAAGATTAGAAATATGAGACAATGAATCTGCAAGGAAACTGGCACCTAAGTTCAATAACTTTGTGTCCATATCCAGCACATCAATGTTACTTGTCGTCGGTAACTCTTTCAAATACCTAAACAATAAGTCACCAGTGATTTCACGAAATTTAAAATCATAAATACTGTCAGGACCTTTCCAAGGCATCTCAGCGGCCAAGGCATAATTATTTGCTGTAACCGTATGTCCAACAGAACAAAAGTAGGCGTTAAGCTCATCAACAGTTAACTCTTTCGGTACCGAAACCGTGGATTTCTTGCTGGGATACACCTTTCTAAGAGCAGTCCATAACCTTTTGGGTTTGTTCTTTTCTTCAACCATGACATTTTTAAAATAATTTTGTTTTGCATTTCGTATGACCGTCGTGACTCTGTTTCTAGTAATCTTGTAAAGTGACCACAAGTTGGTATCATTATTTTCAGTAGCAGCTTCATGTAAAAAGTCGCGCTTATATATCAATTTAACAATATCATCAGTGACCCAGGGATTTCTCCTATCCCTCAATCTACGTTCTGTAATAGGTGCATGTTTATTAAATATACGGAGCACTTCATTTTTCCAAGTAGCCCAGGCATTCTCAAGATCCTCAATATCATAAACAGACTGAATAGTGCTAGAATCCCTGAGGTCAGTTATAAAATCATTCTCATTAAAATCCTTAAAATCCCTGAAACGGAGGACTTTGTGTTCTTTCAGGATTTTGGGAAAATTTAATTCGGTGAAAATCATATAATGATCACTTAAAGTAACCTTATTCACACCTGATTTAACATGATTATTGCTCATACTGGTAAGAATAACATCAATAGTGGTCGAAGTGGTTAAAGTTACCCTTGTAGGATCTGTAATTAGTTGTTTCATACCATACAATTGCTCAATATAATGTACAGGATTTTTGGATAAGGTCTCATCCAATTTATAGTCAAAGTTTAAGTCACCCAACAAGATAACCTCTTTCTCTTCTGCAAAGGCACCTGATAATGAGTCGAGTAAAGCTTCATAATATTCTACATTGGCACTGGGTGGCCTGTACGCTGAGCATAATAAAAAAGATGGTCGTTTAGCCAGTTTAATTTCAACCCAACACGTTTCAGTGATACCATTATTCGATAAGTCTTGTCTTGCCGTTGCACCGATATGCTCCTTCACATAAAGTAATACACCTCCACCTGCAGTATTTCTGTCACGTCTGAATATTTTAAAACCAGGTATAGCTATTAAAGAATCAGAAATATCTGGATTAAGCCAAGTTTCGTTAACACGGAGAATATCAATAGCATTGACCGTTATCAACTGATTGACCATGTCTAATTTGGGATATAAACTTCTGACATTTAAGTGAGCAATGACAAAATTGGAATGTTTAATTGCTGTTGGTCGAAGTCCTTGATGAGATCTTATACTAAGAGATGGCAACACAACATTACTTGCCGTATTAGAATTGGCAGAAATTGTGTTTTCTGGGTTTTCACAAATGTCAGAAAAGTGATGACAGTCATGAGAGAGTACGCTTAAAGGGTTTGATGTAACGAGACTGTTCGGATGCTCAGAACACTTTATATGTCGATTGTTCCCGTATTTTGGTAAAAACCCAATTCATTTTTGATACAGTTTTGTATGTTTCTAGTGAAAATATCAACACCTTTGTTATTGAAAAGCACGCCATCCTTTATTAAGCACTCGGCATCGATATTGTCATTGTCTATGAAAGTCCATTTGCTCCTGGCGCAAATGAGGCTGATGGCTGAATTTACGAGCCTCGTTTTTGTACGGTACTTGAATTGTTTTCTGTAACATATGCTTGAAAGAGCTATGTTTTGTATATTCGAGAGTTTTAAAGTGTCTTCTAGCCTGCGCAACTTCCTGATAGTGTCACATGCCTCCTCACGTGGAAGGTCATTTGTGCCAGTATGCACAACCAGGAGGACAATCTTTTTGTTTGTTTGTAAGCTTTCAACAAAGTTGGTCGCATTGTTAACTCTCCAGGCAATCGACTGAATATCAAAAGTGGCTTGTGTGGAATTAGACAATGCATCGGCACTTACTCTGCTGGATAAAGAATCTCCAATAAACACCACGTGGTTCTTGTTTGTATCAGAAGCATTGTCTACACTGGAATCGTTGTCCAATTTATGTTGAAACACTGGGGAAACAGTTGGTTCTGGTGTTTCGATAAAGGCATTGTCTCGATTTGGGGTGCTGGCCAAGACTGAAGGCTCAGGCATACCATCGGAAATGGTCACTGCTTGTTTGGGCGAGGTCGGCCAATGGAAACTTGAATCCTTGGTTTGTTTGGCCAACTTCAGTTTGTTTTTTAATTGAACATTTTCGTCTCTTAGAGCTTGATTGCTATCTTGGGCAGTTTGTAGATCAACCAATAGGAGCTCATTTGCGCTGACCAGTTCATCATTCTCTGACTTATACTTGTTTGTTTCGGCCATGCTGACACCAAGTAGTTTGTTCATGTCTTTGTAAGACTGCTGTAAATCTTGAACCATAGTTGTCAATGAATCGATTTATTTGAACATAAGATCTATCTTGCGCGGGACGTCTCTGCAAAATTCGCATTTCCACATTGTAATTTCTTCAGGATTTCCCGCATTGATACATTCGAAGTGAAACCAACCCATACAACCACCACACTGAAGCATTGCAGCATCGTACCGTCTCTGTCGTTTACATTTGTCCATACAGTAAAGTGTATGTGACTTTCCTAAATGACAGAGCGTGGTGATCTTCTGATGCAGTTTCTGCAGAACACGTGTCGACAACGAATATACCGTTGTCTCGCCAGGTCTTCGTTTCGATGCTGACGTGATGGTTGTCAAAACCATATTAGAGGAGACTGACAGGTTTCCTTGGAACATTGGTTTGAGTGCACTGTCCGTCTGTGCTAAGTATCTTTGAGCAGGGTATGACCCCGTGTGTGGGGCTTCGCAAAATCTGCATCAGCATGACATGGTCTGCTCCACAATAAATACACAACATTAAGGTATGTGGAGATGATTTCTAGTCGTGTGATGAAATGTAAAGCCAAGTTATACTTATAAGGGTCGCTTTGGCACATCATTGTTTTAGGAGATATTTCTTAACGATAACTAATTAAATCAGGTCGGTTAAGTTCACAGGTACCCAGATCACCTCACATCAAACTTGCCCCGGCTTTTTTGATTTGTTTGCCGACGAACGCTGCGATACTTTTTTCTGGTCAATCCCAAGTCGGTCTTTCTCGGCAGAAATGACGGAAAACACTAGGACACTTTCCTGGTCAATCCTTCGAACAAAAAAGGTCAAAATTACCGAGACACACTCTCGGATCATTTGTGTTTAAATTTCTCATTTGATAACAACTTAATCTTGATAATAAAGACATCTACAATTCTGCCTTCCAAAATAAATTTCATGTGCGTGTGTGTGTGTGTGTGTGTGTGTGTGTGTGTGTGTGTGTGTGTGTGTGTGTGTGTGTGTGTGTGTAATTAAGGTATCTCTTGAGCGTGACACCTCAAAATATTTCCGAGCTTCCCACAGGTTTTATATAAACAATTTTAAAATAACAAAGTCTGAAAAAAAATAATGATAATTTCGAAAAATGACATCATTGTACAACTGAGAAGACGCTCGCTCCATGAAGGATGGCCAGGTTTGGTTTACTCAATAAGCCAGTCAAAAAGGATAAGCGATTTTTCTTTCAGCACAACTGCAGTTCCGTCAACACGTGCAGTCGCAATATGGCTTTACAAGACACCGCGACATTGTTGTAACTGCAAATTTAAAACTGACTTTAAAGGATAAAAAGATAATTTGTCAATTATACAAACAATGACAACAGCGCCGAGTCGCTCTGAACAAATATAAAATGAAACCCTAATCTCTTCACGCTGCACGTCGATCCAGTCTATATGGAAACCTAAAAATTAATTAAAATATTGTCACATTCTTTTCATAAATATGATCATTCTAGGCGTCAAGAGCCAAATAAATTTATAAACGGATCATCAGTGGGAAATCATGAGGCATGTTTTGCAATTCCCAGACATGCTTGTTTAAGTGGTGGCGACTGCTTGCCGTTACCTTTTACATGTATTTGGTGCAGACAACCAACTTGAATTTGAAGACTGGATAAACGTGACATGTAAGCAATTACATTAAAGCATGTAGTGTAAAACAACTTCTTCCTGATAATGGCAAGACTAAGAGAATTTATATGAAGTAGTACATGAATAAATATGCATGAAAATAGCAAAATTCAAATTTGAACTAACCCCGAGAAAAGGAATCCATAGATATTCGTACACTTTCTCAGTGAGGGAAACAAAAACAGACCAGGCAACACAAGGTTCCAAGCACCGAAAGACATTCGAACGAAAACCGGAATAAACAGATCGCTCAGAAATATATCGGTTAAGGTATTTTAGGTGGTGGTGTTTGTGTTTCTTTTGTTTTTATTTTTTTTTATTTTTCATTTTTTTCCCTTTTTTTTTTTTGTCGTTTGTTGGTTTTGTCTTTTGCTTTAAGTACATGTATGCAGATTTACAAACCTTAATTTTTTCCCTAAATCTTACATTCATGATGAATGTAAAATGTGCATTACCTTACATGTATTGCAACTAAGCCTCACTTAATTTTGGGATAGGAAACTGATGTGTACCTTAATGGATTTGGCTTTCATGAGTAAGTATCCATGATTTCAGCGTATTTTCCCTCTTATTAAGAAACAAAAACAAACAAACAACAACAAACAAACAAAAAAAAACAAACAAACAAACAAGGAATGTGGCGACACATTCGACTCTCTGGTATCATAGGAAAGAATTCGGGTCGCAAATCTATAATCTAGCTTATTGCAGCGACAGAAATACTGCCCTGACAGTATCCAGACCAGCACGTATGATGTTTTGACCTGTTCGGTCTGTGCTAAATTTCCACTGAACTGAAAAATATATTTTTACAATAGTAGATTGAGTAATTATATCACATGTCTGACAGTTAATGAGGCTTGTCTTTTGCAATGACCGGTTTGATGTGGACAAGGTGCTCTGTCAGAATTGCTTCCGGAAAACATCTGTTCAAGGTAAAGACTGGCGTCTAGTCTGTCATGTGGAAAAGCTAGACAAATCAAAATTCCCCCCAGCACCATCTGCTTTAATCTTGTGACAACGCTTGGACCTGTCCAAGAACAATAGGGTTTCCTTTCTGAGATGGTCAAGTATTCTTTATGCCCATGCAAGCCTCTCATATTTCCGTGTAATGGGAAGTTTAACATACTCATATGGCACGTACACGTCTACAGGTAATCACGTTTGTGATATTCACTAATTACATTTTTTACATAAAGGTTTTGCTCATGTTGATATATCGTTGAAAGTACAGCACAAAATTCTACACGTGTGTACAACTGAAATGAAGCAAGGCACAAATTCGTGATATGAATTTGTAAAGCAAGCAGGTTTCACTTTTATTCCCTATTAAAGATTTGCAGACACAAATGCTTGCAAGCTGATGGAAATTAAAACTTAATAATGAAGGTCAGGTGTATTGAATATCAACATGAACGTTAAACCACAAAGATTTATAAAATGCCAGTGACAACACAAATATGCAACTTAGACCCTTGTGAATCTTTTCTAATACATGCTAATGGTGCATACAAAAGCTACAGAAAATAAATTTTGAATTGGCATAAATCCCCTGATCCATGGCGGTCGACACATTGTCAATCAGAGTTATTAAGGCAGATGGCGTAGAATGATTTTTTTTCTAAATCCACAAAGAAACGTCTAAATGATTTTAGATTTGATGAAAGGGATATAACATACATATTATTTTTTCAAAATATTCTTTAAAGTAGTTAATACAGATATTGCTCGACACTTGTTACGAATTGACCACTGGTACTTTACCACTTATTAGGGACAAGTTACATAAAAGAGTAAGACGGTCAGCAATATTTTGTGCCACTGTTTTTACAAGCATTGAACGTGGTTCATCCCATCCTGGACTACAATATTTTAAGCTTTCCAATGTCTTCATTACCTCATCGTTAGACTCTGGTGGTAGAAAAACCTGAGTTTCCCGTTCGATAAGAATATATGTTTATA